>JBDFRD010024102.1:0-15394 GCA_039654405.1 Bullina lineata | reverse complement strand
TGCCAAATATGGTGGCCGTAGGTGCTGTGAGAAAAAAGCCTTTCGATTACAAAGTCGGCCCAACTGCCTTTTATATAATATAGATTATATTTATTAACAGATTGTGAAAGTGTTATGCTTACATAATGATGAATAAAAAAAGTTTCGACTTAATGTGTCTTCTTGATCTACTTCTTCATCTTCTTGATCAACATCCAGATCTATTTCTGGCTGAAGAGTAGGCCTAGGTCTTGAGTGTCCTTGCCTCTGCCCTTGCCTATTCCAGCACAGGGACTAGAGGGGTTGTTAGGGACCACTGAAGCTCGAGGTCTATAGTCACTATCATCAGAACTAAAACTACTTAAAGAACATGATGAGCCCTGATCAAAGTCCTCATTACTGCTACTGCTTTCAGACAACACTGATATCAAAGTTTCATCATTTTTGGTCATTTCAACAGCTCTAATAATGGTTTTACGTTTTGAGGAGCATGCCTGTGATGGGATAGCTTCCTAAAGTTTTCCTCAAAATGGTCATAAAAAATCAGTGTATACGACTGTGTAAACTCAGTAACACAGAAAAATGGCATGCCAGTTTTCATAATTGACCAAGCACTCTCAATAACTTTTACATTTCATGGTTTGGATTAGTAGACTGGAGATCCAGATGATTTTACGAGCTTGTAGAATCAGTTTGCGGTAGCGGAGGGACCTTTTCACGAGCTGGTAGAATCAGCTCATGGTAGCGAATAAGTTAATGAATTTGAAAAAATTGTAACTGCAAAGATCCAATATTATTTAACTTGTCTCCCTGTTTACCTTTTCCAGCACATTTCAGATGACATCTACTGGTATTACATGATTGAGCTGGCCTTTTACATCAGTCTCATCTTCTCCCTGTTCACGGACAACAAGAGGAAGGTAAGAACAAGGATCTGTGACAGAGAACTAGGGACTGGCAGTGAGCTGAAAAGGCTGGAAAATTGTGTCCCTTGGATTAAAGTTTATGTTATGGTTACATCTGCCATCAAGAATAGATTGAAAACCACATGTCTATCAAAATCACAAGGAAATCATATTTATCCTCCATGCCCTGAAATAGACTGATATAGAGAACGATCTGATGACAGTGGGACCAGCATTGTGAATCTTTTAAATATTTGTATATTAACACCTTAGTGACCGGCCTGACACTGACCCTGGATCTTGTTAGTGCGATGAGCCGCATACATGACTTTCCCAGGAGTGCTTATTACTTCCAACATTTTAAAGTCAGCACTAAGAGGGAAAAGTTAGAGAAAAGTTGGAGTGGTTTAGATTTTGGTCACCTCAAACACGAAAATACTCATCAATGGTCCAAAAGCAATGGCTGAAGTTTGCAAGTATTCTCGTCAGTGGTCCGCAAGGTGTTGAGAACAATTAATAAAAAGTCAGAGGTACAGTATTTTCTTCTGACGTAGCAACTATAAAAACCTGTCTGTAGCAAGTACAAAAGGCATCATTATTCCTTATTGTGATCTCCAGGACTTCACAGAGATGATTATTCACCATGTAGCCACCTTGCTGCTGCTGACCATGTCCTGGGTGAACAACTTTGTGCGCATGGGCACTCTCGTCCTCTTGGTACATGATGCAGTCGATTCATGGATGGAGGTATGTGCCTGGCTCAGGGACATTAAACTGCACTTACATATGTTCCCCAATCCCATGCACTTATACCTAGAATCTAGATATTTAAATTCTTGTAGGTCCAATATAATCAATGATCAAAGAAATGGAGTCAGTTGATAATGTGTTCAGTAGTGTAGAGCCCCCCCTAGACCGAGCTGATGCAGGATATGGGAAAAGGCACAAATATTGATGTACCTAACTGTGGGCACCACTAAAACACATGCTGATTATCTTATAGTGAATACCTAACTTGCATATATATTATGCTTATTACTCGGTAATATTACCGACTTAGATATATGTTGATTGCATTGTAGTGGATACCTATTTAACTAATGCTCATTAGCTTGGAGTAAATTTACATTTCTATTCATTGCAGGCAGCCAAGGTGGCCAAGTATATTGGCTATGATAAGCTCTGTGAGGCACTCTTCTTTACCTTCATGGTGGTCTGGGTCCTCACCAGAATGATCATTTTCCCCTTCAGGTAACTGGCAAGAAGTGTTCCTTGGAATATGGTATAAGTAGATGTATGGAAATGAAAAGTATGGCAGTGCCTTCCTTCACCCTTTCCTCGACCGAACATTTTGATAAGAGCTTAAATTTCTCAAAATGTGTACAAAGTATTTATTTCAATATCATCATCATGAACCTGTTACACCAATGTTGGTGTGTAGGGCAGCAACAAAGCTCCTCCATTCCAAACTGTTCTTCAAGCTGGTATGGTTGGCCTTGTTGCTGTTTCTGTAACAATTGTCTTTTTTACAAGTCCGGGTTGTTAGCCCAGAGCTAAACCCCATTACTTGGAGAAACAGGAGCCTCTTTTGGGGATGACCAGCCTTTTGCATCTTTTAGTCGCCTCTTACGACACACAGAGTCACGTTGGTAATATTCTTTGCTGCACCCAGTACCAAACGGGAAGCTTGAAAGTTAATCCTGGACTAACCCAGTTAACCTCAACCTGTCCAGCATGGGTAACCCTACCTGGCATAGCTCTCAAGGTCACAAAAATACACAAGCCATCACCCCACGACATCTCGTACATCTCCCTAAGTTATGTTATGTCAGGCACAGTTCCTTTGTTATCAGTATGCTAAAAAGAAGTCTTCTCTCTGTAATTTTTCTATCTTATTTATCATTTCTCTTCTCAGAATCATCCGATCCACCATGTTTGAGGCCATCCCTGCGATGACAAAAGATGAAATTCCTTACCTGAGCATGTATGGAGTCTATAACTTCCTCCTATGTACGCTGCAGGTCCTGCACATCATTTGGTTCTACTATATCTGTCTCATCGCTAAAGACTCCTTCATGGGTCAGGTAAGACTTCTGCTACATGCCACTCTTTTTTGGTCATTAACTTTTTCGTTACCGATGCGTCGAAATGCATTGATTCCATTGACCCGCCTACAGTCCCGATACATCGAAATGTGTTGATAACATTTCCCCTCGTGCAATCCTGATACGTCGTAATGCGTTTCTGGTTTCACCGCATATGTCTCTTTACTTTAATAGATATTATCGGAAATTCTTCTTGTCTAAATTTAGATTGTGACCTTGAGAAATGTCCAATCGGATGTGCCGACCTAGAAAACTGTTGTGTTAGTGGAAATTCCCACTTTCACTAGTATTAGCGTGTTTGTAGTTGTGTCCACCTTCTTCAGTAACATAGAGGGCTGCTGGCTTATCATTTGTGGATGCAAGGGGAAAGTAGGACACGACCTTAGTGGGGCTTATAAGGTTAAGAATACTTACTTGAGACAGAAGTCTGATTATAGATATTTGTCTATAGATTCTCCTATCAAAAAAGATACTCATTGAGAAAGATGATGTACTGGTGTCATGTGTCAGAAAAGACAGTCCACCTAACTTGACATTGAAGATACTTGCAAAGGACAAAGAAAGGTCTTGTGCTGAAGAGCTCTAGCAAGGCACACTCAGAAGTCTGTCATCTGCATTTTTTGCCAAATTGGGGCCTAAATTTGTCAAATTTTGTAAAAAAAAAAACAAAACCACCCAAAATTTGTCGAAAAATTTGCCAAATGGGCCCACATTTGTCAAAAACATTGGCCGGGCAGAATTAAGCATTCCAGCAAATATAAAATGCTATATGGAAAAATAAATAAAAAAGACAATTTATAGTTAACGGAGGCAGCCTTTATTATTTATTATTTAACACAAATACTCTCAAACTTTCAGGCAATCACACTCTCTCACTGTGGAACTAGAACTCACACTTACACTGGCAAACATTCAACTCACTCAGTCACACATACTCCCTCTCATTCACAACACTACCACAATTATCAAACTTGGAGTTTAGGCCTGCGCAAAGCTGCAATATTTCTCAGTTTCGCTATTTTTTTGCCGAAATTTGTCAAGATTTGCCAATTTTGGGGAATTTGTCAAATTTTGTCATTGGCCCTAATATTTGCGGCCGCAAATGCAAAGAATGCAGATGACAGAGAAGTCTTCCACATCTATTTGTATAAGAATGTTTTGTCATACAATAAATAGCAATTTTACCCTGTTTCTTCCCCATTCTACATTGTCCTGTGTATCAACATTTTATGCCCTGGTCCCTCTCCTATTCAGTTTGAAATTTTCTTCTTTAATCACTTTTCCTTTAATCTAATGATGTAAAAAGTTGTAGGAATAGGAAATGTGATATTTGTCTCTGCTCATATTGTACCTAATTGAGAACGAGAAGATGAAATATCGTACCTCATTATTTGATTTGTTTCTTCTGTTTTTATTTAGGGTCCTCTACTATTACTCCCAGACATATTTATGTGCCTACCCAAAGTCTCTGACACTCCTACAAATAATTTTAGACATTCCTGTGCCTGCACATTTTTCATTTTTTTTTTTTTATTCCTGTGCCGACAATAATTTCTGATGTTTCTGTGCCCATTTATAATGTCTGATGCTTTTGTACACTCACTTGTTTCTGATGTTTCTCTGCCCACATTATAATCTCGATTTCTTGTGCCCACAATAATCCCTGATGATCTCTGATGGTCAATTATGTCACATAATCATCTGGGCTCACCCATGCTCTTTCATGATTTTACATTCACAGATGCAGGGAGATTCACGTAGCAGTATGGAGTCAGCCAGTGACTCTGGGGGTGGAGATACAAAGGAGAAAGAGGAAAACAATACAGGTCATGCTGTCAAGGCCGGTATTAGGGATGGAATGAGATCAAGAAATGGTGTAGTCAAGAGCTCACACAAGACAGCTTCCTAAGGAAGCATTCCATGCTTTCAACACGTAGTTATCCCAGATAGGGAGGTTGTTGGAATGAATTACAATCTTTCCTCATTCTCTGTTCAGTGGAAGAATTTATTGTCTTTAGTTTTTTTTTCCTGTTCACTGAAGGACTCGTCTCTTTTTCTCACTGTGCTTTAGAATAATTCATTCAGTTCAGACGTTTCAACACCAATTTTTTGTGCTTTCTTTGGTCACTGTTCATGTGGGTGAAAGGAATGTAAATCGTGAGAGAGATGCATGCATTGAGATGCACAAAGAAGAGAGCAAATAGACTTCAATCTCTAGTGGCAGTGACATTTGATTACTCAGGCTGTGAACACTGGTATGAGAGTAAGCAGCTTTTTTAAAAACACTTTTTTTTTTTTCAAATTCCACTGTTCCCTGACTTTGTATCCCCTTATTATTCTAGATGTCTTGGTCAGTATGTGACTGAGATTTCTTGCCCTTAAAGAAGCAGAAGGTGTTTTTACTTGAATGCTGGATTTTAAAAAACATGTACAATTATTTACATGCAACTAAAGGTAAACATACATATGTTTTTTGGCTTTAGAACTTTTGTGAAAAATTAGAGGCAATATATTTTTCCTTTTTTCTCTTTCAGCAGAAGCACTTTAGATTTCTTCCTTTAAGAGCAAGCACAAAAGACACACTAGATTTTTTTATATCCTGTGCCAGCAGAGAAACCACATACCTAAGATTATTTTCAAATATATTTTTTTTAAAAACCCAGCTATATTCTGTGATTTGTGAAGCATTGGATGGCTGGTTTTACAAGAACAAATTTATGCTCATTCGTAGTAACTGTTGACTTACAGTGATAACTAGGTAAACTAATGTGGTCGTAGTTACTTACTAAGCTTATTGTCATTCCAGAGCTCAATTATTTTACAAATTAGAATATTTCTTGTGATAGTGAACGGTTTCACACTTTTAGAGATAAGAAAACTACCTCATTTTCCCTTTTGTTAGTAAATGTTGAGCTTTATCACAGCTCCTGAAGTCAATTAGACATTGGCACAGGCAAAGATCAGAAAATATTAGCAGTTGAAATATTTGTTAATTTATGACTGAAAACATGGAGACAATGTTTTTGTTGAACTAGATAATGGAAACTATTTGGGACATCAACTTTTAGTTAAGATTATGTGAAAGCACCTCATTTCATTCAAATTCAACCCTTTCACTTCTAATTCGTTTTTTTGTTTGTTTTTTCCTAAAGGATCTCTCCTATTATTGCATTTGCTATTATGATATAATAAGAACAACAAGAATGTTATTATGATCTGTTATAACAATCTGTCCCTGTATTAGTTCTCAGAAAACTAATATCCATTGTGTCCAGTTGTGTGCCAAAATAACCACAGTTTCTTGTACGTTTACGAAGTACATACATCTATTGCCCCAAGTCAGGCTCTGTAAGCCACCATGTTCACAAGCTGAGTTTTTGTTTGTGTCACTGTAATCACCTCTGCTAAATTGGTCGAGTTATGTTGTTTGTGCAGTTGGCAGTCACTTCTGTTAGGTTTCCTGAGCAGGTTAATTGTGTTACAAGTGATGTCATGTATACACTTCAACAAACAGTTTTTATTGAAGTCATCACCATGCATGTTAAGGCTGCAACGTATTTCCACTCATATGATTTGGGTATGTTGCTATTTTCAAACTTAAGGTAGGAGTTTGTCTTTATTCATAAATGCCAAACATTCGGGCCTGAAAAATTACTTTTGTCGTGTTGATGAGGCTGACAAACTGAAAAATGTAGGTGTATTTATCTGCAAATCTAATCACAACTTCCACTCCCTGTCTGTTCGTCTTCCAGTGTGATTATGATTCAACGAGCCTGAGCTAGTTAATGCTATTCTCCCATTACATTCCAAAATATGAGTCAGCTTTTGTGTAGACCAGCTCACAATGTGCTTCTTGGGTGCATCATTGTTTTGTACATATTTAGGGAAAGAGGCATTTGGTTTGCATGTGGGTCTTGAGTGTTAAAAAAAAGGATATTGTGTGTATATCAAATCCATAGTGAGGTTTGTATTTCAAATTTCAAAACCCAATAGTCTATGTGTATTTAAAAAAAAAATTTCTTGCTACTGGTATTGTTTGAATAGTTACTGACAGTAGTTTTTTATGATATTTTTTTTAAGCTGTGGAATGTTCTTGTAAAAGATGTATTGAGATTTACACAAGAATTCAATTTGTGTTTTTCAATTTCAACTCTTTGGTTCTCTGTGTCTTAATGGCTTCAACTTTTTTATTACTGTAAATCTTTATATAATTGACTTTGTTTAAAGAAAATTTTCAGCTGATGTAGATCTTAACAAATTTTTGCCCACTGATTCTCTCCCACACCATCACCATCACCTGTCACAATTTTGGGCCTTGATTTGTGTTGTGTGTACTTATTGGTTAGAAATGTGTGATCACTACACAGCAGTGTAGCCACAGATGCATACGTTTTTTTAGAATGTTTGGAGATTTTGTGAATGTCCATTTCATCGTTGAAAAACAGTCTGATAGCTAAAAAGTGATACTCTTTTAAAGGGGAATATCTTCTTATTTGAAACTCATCATGTTCCATACCCCGTTTTTTTATTGCCTTTAAAAATTTTTATAACTAAGGCTTGGATCACTAACTCACTTTTAGAGAGTAGTGGGTTAAGGCAGTCTTGACTTTCTTGTAGAGATTCATATCTGATTACTTTTCTGAGTATTGCGTTTAGCATTACTTTTAACTCTCTGCCTACTTTTGCTACGGTGTAGCAGGATACATCCATATATTAGTAAACTGCCTATTCTTAAACCATTTATGTTTTGGAATTTAGAATTTGTTTGCCATTAAAACTGCAGCATTGGCAGCATAATTATTGCTTGTCAAACTACAAATATTAGTGTATGCATTCAAAAATGCAAAGTAAGAAAAAGAAGAAGGAAGTAGTTCTTCTGAATAATAATATACTTTACAATAAGTACCAAAGAAAGTCTAAAATCAAGAATGATTTTGGTGAGAAACTAGTACTAAATCTAAAATAATCCTGTCAGTATGATTCATTTTGAGGTTATGGGAAAGGATGAGGATCCTTTGTAGAAACAAATGACTAGAAAATGAAATAATTAGATCTGCTAAATAAAGCACCAAGGGGAAATGGAAAGGATTAAGAGAAAGCCGCAAACATTTTTACACTTATTTTTTTAAAATGTCAAACATACAAACTTCAATATAAGTAAGTTTTATTCCATGGCATATGACACTTATTATTTCTGTAATTTATCTACAGAATCTTTTAAGACCAATGAAATCTAAATATGTAATAATTATTTTTAATCAAATAATGAAAAGTTGGAAATCATGAAGTAGCATTGCGATAAGAAAGAGATCACTATAAGTAAATCTTACCATATGCAATGCTTTTCACTTCATATTAATTTGTTTCTTTTCCTAATATTTTTAACTTTGCTAATACAATTTTTAGCATCCAATCAAAACAGCATTTGAAATTACATGTATGTGATTTTGTATTTTTTTCTCCGAGCAGATGGTATATCTTGACTTTGTTTTTCCTTGCTGGAAGCATTTGGAGAACACACAATAATCTTTGTGTACTGTAACTCAGCAACTTAAAAACCACACAAGCATGTACACACCCATACATACTTTGTGTCATACTGTGGATGGCAACTGATTGGGGTTTTTTTTATATAGCTTTCCCAACACAACAAGAATAGTGAACTAAAGGTCAAAGAGAATTTTAGGCCTGAGGACAAGACCTTAGTCTTTATTCAAATGTTGAAGTGGCTGGTTGGCCAGGGCATGGGGTAGAGTCTTTGAACAGTTCATAGCCATGCCAGTCAGCCTTTGAAACAAATCTTTAATTAATGCTTGCTGTCTTCATCTAGAAATGAGAAAGTACACTTAGTAAAATTTGTAATTATTTGTATGAGGATGTGTATTAACTAGGACTAAGAATATGTATGGAATATGTGGATTTATAATAATCAAATTTATGATCAAAGAATTCTTTCCTTCATTCATGTCTTCCACCCTTAGTGGACCATGGACGAAATTCTTCTACTTCTTCCTCCCCTGGGCTGATGTTTCTTTTTCAGTCAAGTTCATCTTGGCTTTCGTCATCTTTTCTTCTAGAATTCTAGCTCTTTTCTCCAACTTATCTGAGGCTAATCAAATCAAAGAGTTTTTGCAAATTATTCAGGACGGAGTAGATTCCTTTTTGGGGGAAAGATTAAATAGCAATATACTCAAAACAAAAATGTGGTAAGTAGATTTCACTGTAGACAAACACCAACATTACCACCACCACCCACAAAAAAGGGAATAGATTTTTATTTGCTTTCTGTGCCCTGTTTTTCACCTCTTGTTGATTCCTTTCT
Source organism: Bullina lineata (assembly GCA_039654405.1). Classification (NCBI taxonomy): domain Eukaryota; kingdom Metazoa; phylum Mollusca; class Gastropoda; family Bullinidae; genus Bullina; species Bullina lineata. The sequence continues at coordinate 6,083 of JBDFRD010024102.1, read as the reverse complement.
TCATTTGTGATTGATGTGACACCTAGCCAATGCAAACTTAGCATTCAATCAAAACGATTTATGGAATATGTGATTAAGTGAAGAATTATTGATAATGAAGAATTAAGCAATTTTTTGATGGATAAAATCAGAACTGATTGAGGCCAAAACACAATCACCTTTTCTTTGCCCTCTTTTTCCACATCATGTTGATTTTTTGTTCCTCATTTTTATTTCGCCATTTTTATACAATAACATTCTTAGCATCCTGTCAAAACAAAGTTGCCAAATATGTAACTATTGAAGTGTGAATAGAAAATATATTTTTTGCCTGTTTAGATTTTTTTTCTGTCTCAAACAGAGGATTTATTTCTTCAGTCGGGCTCCATTCAAATCAATTTCTTTTGGGCTGTTTTGCTAGACCAAAAAACCAGCTTGGTTTGTGATCGAATGGTACAAGTCAGTAAACATTGTATTGCACACAATTTGTAACCAGAATACATGTAAACTGACAGTGCCAAAAAAAAAGAACATTTTTACATTATCCTTTTGCCCTTTCAATTTGCTCCTCTCCAATAACTTTTGTCTAATCCTCATGGCATGTTGCTATTTCTTTGTTATTGAAACAGAGGAGGGAGATTGTAATTGTAACAAAAGAAATGTGCTGAGTAAATGTGCATTGTGTAAAATTGAATGTAGAAAATGTGCATGTTTGGGTTTTTTTAGTGTGAGAAATAAGACTAAAAATCAAACAATAACTCTACATTTTATATGTAAAGAAAATGAGAAAGACCTGTTCTGGGGAAACTGAAGGACAGTTCAGGTTCTATTTTTGAAAGGAAAATGAAGATCACATTTTTTAATAAAGAGAACTTAAGAGAAATTAAGTTAAAATGCTTTATCTAAAGGAACATATTATCTTGTTCATCTCCATTTCTCAGTGGGCATGGCCACTAGCCTTTTCTTGGTAATGAATTCTGCTATCTCAGTAGATGAGGGCCGTCTGCAGAGGATGTCAGATGAACGAGCGTAATTTTTATGCACATGTTATGAACATTGAAGATCATTTAAATTCATTAAGATGCACTTATAACGATGAGCTGCAAATCAAGTAGAAAGGGACAACATGACTATGTGAGGGGCAACACATTCGAGGGGTGACAGTTTTATGTATATAACTTTCAGATATGAAACACTTCTTGTCACCTTTACCCTTTGCTTTGTACATTTTATTTCTTCTTCTTTTTTGTATTTCCGAACGATGGGTGTCATGTAAATTAGTGCTTTACAAGTTGCTTAAAGCCTGTTTGTAAGGTGGAAAGTCTTGAAGATTTTCCTGGAGAAGGGGGGTGTTTGTAGCCCAGCTCACTACACCCATCATCAAGTTAAGCATAATCATAAGATACTCCAAGATCTTGCGTTGTTTCAATGAGCTTATAGTTATCACCAACCAGATATTGCTGTAACAATATTTTACTCAATAGAAAACTCAGCAAATTGTTTTATCCAGGTATACGCTTGTTCCCATCTATTTGAAGGCTTTTGACTTTTATCTAACATACGTTCATACTCTCATGTTTTATTCCATTCTTGGAGGAAAAGAATACTGAACTGTTTATTGCTTTCACTGTGCTTCATTTGCACAGCTCATAGCAAAGGTAACATCGGGCTAATTATTTGAATTACACACAAATTCTTTTTTTTGTTACGTGATTTTCCTTCTAATTTGTCTATTTAAAGATTCTTGTCACTATTTTAACTGATTTGAAATTGGATGAATACATTGCTCATGTCTGAAATCTTAATCGTGCTGTGGTCTGTAGCCAAAACATATCAGTTATATGGGATTTCATTTATGTTCTAAATTATATTTGTTTTACAGAATGTGCCAGATTATATATTTCACTATTTTGGTTTTGGAAACTCATGTTTTGAAGATTATAGATTGATTATGCCTTTGTTATGGTTATTTCTCAGGTGTTTTTGCTGCTTGATAGAATTTTTTTAGCATGTTTAAAGTTTTGCTGTTCAACATAAATTTTATATACAATTTTACCCAATTCTCTTATTGACCTTCCTGTTTTTGGTTACATTGTGGATGACATGAAGCAAAAATATGTAAACAGAAAGATATGTCAGCTGTTTCCATTCCCCTCAACTGTATCCCCAATTTTTTTCTAATTCTCATCAGCAAAAAATATTTTAAATACAGTTCATAACTTGTAAGGACAATTACTTCATGCTTCATATGCATACAGACATTCTCTGTCAACAGCTGATTCTATGAATTTAAATGAACTGCTTATATTGCCAAAAGAATACCCAGATCTGTGAATTATTTGGATAATGAGGTCACATGGTGCATTTTTACAATGAAGATAAGTACTGATTGTTCTTGAATGTTTTTAGAAAAGGAAAGTCATCAATAGATTATCATACAGGTTTTCTATCAGACTTTGAAACATTTTTCCTTTGGATGTTTTTTTTAATCGCTGTCAAAAGTTTTATTTTGCCTTTTTTATAAATTTTTTTTTTCAAGTTTCATATTTTTGTTTTTAAAAAAATTATACAAATCACGTACTTGGAAAGTTATGAAGTGAAAAAACTCAAAACCTGCTTAATTTATGTTTCTCGCACAGTGAAATTAAACAAGAAAATATGTGCTGCTAATGAATATCTTCACTCGATTAAGAGGTGCTAGGTGAGTGCTCCTGGTTTTTGTTTAGGTTCCCCCCCCCAGCTGTGGTTTTGCCTTGCCTTCCATGTGTCATCTTGCTTTGTCCTGGCTTCTGTCAGGTCTTCTTGTTCAGCCCCAATGAAACCAGCTGTAATAGATCCTGGACTTTTTCCAGTATTTATAATTAACTGAAAAAAGACGTCTTGATTACTAATGAAACAATATCGTCTCAAAGGGAGCTTACTTCTGGCAGAGGGATTTGATAGCAGGAGCTGAGATTTTTTTCAGAGAGCTATAACATGCATATAACAAGGAAAAATGATTTGTGCGATCACAATTTTATACATGTATATTAATATGAATAATTTTATGAGGGGCATAGACGTATGTTAGTTTATACCGAAGACTTAATTTCAGACACAAATGGTCTTTTGTTTTAGTATGTTTTATTAGATGTGAATTTAAGAATTTCATGGTCTCACACTCTGCAACAAATATCATTGAGACCGTTCCTTTGTGTGATGAAAAATAACTACCTCTTCAAGTGTGATCAATTATTTTCTCATCAGAATTTAAATTTTTAGCACTTATTCTTAAAAACGACAGTAAAGTCAGTTGTTGAACTTTTAGTTGTTTGGGTCTGATGGAAATTTATTTGTTTATTTATATATGTTGTTATTATATCTTCTCTATTTTACAAAAAGAAGGTTTGGGTTTTATGCATTACATACATATCAGGAGGAGTCTGTTGAATACTATTTGCCAAACAGAAGAATTAGAATTGACATTAAGCTGAACATCTTGTGCTTTGACATTCCTCTCATTTTGTCCAGAAACTCCTCAGATTGTCAAAGATAAAATAGAAACGCTTATAAAGAGTTTGTGTGTATAGAGGGAAGCTGCAGAATGCATAATAAATCTAAACTTAATACTAAGTAGATATTTTGCAATGTCTGCTATCTCAACTGTTATGAGATGGGGTTTATTTTTTTTAATTTATGATTTACTCTGACAAGGTGGTGGTCCTAACTCATGTTTAGTCAATGCTTACATTGTATCTTACACATGGATTGCACTGTAATGTTTTATTTTTTTTTTTTCTGAATTGTTTGGATAAATGACTTATTTTTTGGATGGAAAGCAAAACCAATAAAACAATGTCTTTTCTCTCAACGTTACGTGCACTAAAACAAAGAAGTAAAATCTGAGCTAAAAATTCAGGAATTCCTCAGTACAGAGACTGCACAGTTCATTGGTTCATATATTGTGCCATTATTAAATTTAGCAGGCCCCCAACTGAACCTTTCCATCCGACCACAATATTTCAAAATATCATGACCAAGTTTTGCTTTGCTCAGTTTGCTAAAGCGCTACTATTAGATTTTACTTTGTGTTTGGTAGGGAAGACAAAAAACTTTTTGCATTTAACTGAGTTAGATGCATGCTTGTTTCCCCCCCTCTGTCATTCATCATTCAAGATTTTAGGCAGTTCCACCTATTCCATCGTGTGTGAAATATGCGTCCTTGTCAAAATAAAGAAAACTACATAATATTGTAGATCTATTATGCAATTATTTTTTTAGGTTGTTGTCAAGATTGTTTTTATTATTATTATTTTCAAACATCTCGAATTAAGGTTCTATGAACTATTGAAGACTTATTGTAAGTCCTTCTCAGAGTTACATGAAAGAATATCTGGGGAATGTGTCCTGCTAACCCCTTCTACCTTATGCAAACCATTGACGTATTCTCCAAAACCTCCACACGCACCCTCAAAATATACATAATACCAAAATCACAACTTTAATTGTATTATTATGACGTACTTATGGGTGTTTTTTTTTATGGCCATCAAGTACCGATGGGTTCTGTTTCTGTTTCCGTCGATTGAACCAGAGCGTTGGGCCCAGACTTGTCTAGTTTTATTTGCACATGGACAGACCTTCTGGTGTGTTCTGGCGCCATGGCTTGCACTCGTCACTTTTCACGTCTCTCAATGCAGCGTTGTATAAGTCAACACTGTTCTTTCTTTCGTACTATTAAATATTTACCAATAATTCCGATGTTCCAGAGTTGTCATTTACTCATGTTCACTGTTGTTGTCAAGACATCTGTGCGTTCATTAGATATTGTCCCAAGATCCGTCCTATGTTGTATCTATTATCAGTTTATTCATCCCCATCATCATTATCATCATGTTGTTGTTTGAAATCCATCCTATCTGGCTCCTCTTGTGTCTACGTCCATCTGTCATCATAATGACAACGACTACGACGTATATATGTACCGGTATCACATAAAACTTCCACGTTCAAGTATATTAATATTACTGGCAAAAAATAAAGTATGAAAAGAAGAACAGATGTAAAGAAATTTACTTCTTAATGTATATATGAACATTTACTTACAAACTTTCACACAGATCTGATAGCATAGTATCAGCATTAAAGCATAATTTATACATTTAATTACATGTACGTTACAGAATAACCTTTGTCCTGCGAAAAATCGCTTGAGTTTGGGGCAGTCTGACAACACCCTTGGGTTCATGCTTGGTGAGGCCTTGATTCATTCATTAACACTTTACTGCCAGGTGTCTGTCGCTGAATCCTAGCAAAAAATTATGTTGTTTTAACATGACATTGTGATGAGAACTTGATCTAAACAAAACTTTTTGTTCAATTAAATCAGGGCTATCTGTAGCACGAACTTTCTAGATCAGCGTTGTGAAGAGTATCTAGTTGACTTTTAAAACCTAAGTTTCCAATCTTATGCATGACGGCTAAATCTTGCTTTCTCCCTGCCCATAGCACTGCATTTCATTTTTCTTCAAAACAAACACCCAACCCGTGCGACTCCGTCCAGTCTACATTGTATTTTGTATGACAATTTTTTTTTAGTTCATTGACATGCCATTCCGGTGAAACAACGCAAGCGCATTTTTGAACGCTTTTCTCTTATTTATCTTCTATCAACTTTTATTATTTACCCCTATTTTTCTGAAATGTGCAAGTGGAAATTTGCCAATTCCATTAATAGTTGTTCTTATTCTGGCAGCGTTAACCGTCAGTTTTGCTTTGAATCAGGTTTGTACCCCTTCGGTGAGAGTCCGGAGGTGGCACATTTCGTTCTGTCACGACATTGGCTCCTGATGAATCCATTCTTTCCGGAATCCACTTGATTCAGTGCCAAGCGGACTTCATTGAATGCCTCATCTGTTCAGCATCATGGCATACTGTCAGCCATATCTCACCGTCGTACACCTGCACATTTTACCTTGTGTATAGTGTATTCCTTGTGACTTTGACTTATGCCTCTTGATTCCTTAAGGAACATAGGGCCGCAACAATACTTCTCCAACGCACGCGGTTCTGGCAGGTCCTCCTCAGCTCGGCCCATGTCATTCCAGCAGCCTTCGCTTCAGCGT
>JBDFRD010023992.1:0-15406 GCA_039654405.1 Bullina lineata | reverse complement strand
ATACAAAAGATAGCCCAAGACAGGCAGGAGTGGAGAACCTTTGTTGCTGCCCTACATGCCAGCCGGCATAAAGGGCAAGCGAAAGCGAAATTCCACTTGGGTGGGGACAGAAAAAATGTAAAAAGTGTTTCCCGGGGGTACAACATGGTTGCCTTTGGATTCAAACCCAAGACTCATGGATTAGGAGTGCTACGCTCTAAACATTCAACCACCGTATCTCTCATTGAAGCCATATGCCGAGACAGAATTAGCTTTCACGATGCATTGAGCCATTTAATACAAGGTATTTGTCTGGGTGCTGATAAACTTAGAAGCTTGTTACAGCAGAGGCTCAAGATTAGAGAGCCTGAAGAACAAGGCAAGATGGCAGTCAAGTTGAGTACAACACTTCTTCTTCTTCTTCGATCCGCCACTACTAAACCCAAAGGAATTCCTGATTGCAAGTGTTTTTCAACCTAAAATACCAGACTGATAGCTCATCTCCAACAGAGCTCAAAGTTCAGACTTTGAACTACCTAGTAGGAGTCAGACTGGGGACCAACTGGAGAGGGATAGCTAGAACAGCCCACACGAGAGCACGATAACGAAGACAGGCCTAAGTAAATAAGTAAAGTAAGATCACAAAAAAAAATCCATCTGCCACTGGTAGAATTGAACTCGAACCCATGGCTTCAGTAAGTGAACACCCTACCAACTGAGCTATTTTGCCCCCATAAGACCACTTGAAAAGAATGAAAGCAAAGAACACAAGAGCTAAACTTACTCCTGAAACAATGAGCTCTCCACTGACACTCTGCACGTCAGCTTTCACTTTACTGGTGATGTTCAGCTGATGGCAATACAGGGCAATGCGTTGCAGGTAAGCTTCTAAATCTTTCTTGGACTGGGAATCCGGACACTGAAAATGAGAAATAAAGAAAAAATTTGAAATTTAAGTTTAAAAGGTAGATCAGGTTCATATTTCATACCATAATATGAGAAATAAAACAGCAATGCTATTTTTCTCAGCAACTTAGAGAAACACAACAAAATCTCTGTCTACATCTTTATCACCATTTTAATTTTCATGAGTTTATTCTAAATCATTTTAATTCTGGATAAGTGATACCTTCTAATATTTAAACACTTTGCTCACTTTGATCAAATTCTTATACGACACACTTGCTTTGACATGATTTTCCTGAAAAAAAGGTAAAGTTTCTTCAGGGCCACTGAGACCCCATGGAGCTGGAGCTCATCCCAGTTTCTGTAGCGTGAAGTGGAACAGATGATTTTTACTTCCCCTCCTAGACAGGACACTAGTCTGTCGTAGGTTTACTTCCCCACCTGGGTAGGGACAGGGAAAATGGTGTAGAGTGACTTTCATAAGGACACAACACAGTCACCTCCTGGATTCAAACCCTGGACCCTTGGATAAGGAATCCAACGCTCTAACCATTCAGCCACCATGTCACTCATATATTCTGAGGCAGAACAAAATTATACACACATCCAGCAGCTACACTTGTGGCCTACCTGATCAGCAATAGTTGTGGCAAGTTTATCTAGATTTGTTCCATGCTCTGAAATTTTCTTGGCAGCGTTAATAACATCCATGGTATTCTTGAGTGGGCCACGACCCCTGTTAGCAAAAAAAAAGGGGAGAGAGGTGATAGGAAAAGTAAGGCAAACTGCAGAAATAAATACAGCAATTCATCTTCAATTATTGTAAATCTCAGAATGAAATCGAACAAATTAATAAAGCCCCCAAAAACATGAAACTAAGTTTAATATCATTTCTATAACTACATTAATGAATGTGCTACTACAAAATTTTCCAAAATGTTAGACATACAACTAATAAAGCTTTCCATTTCGCGACATTAAGTAAACGCTGTAGTAGCTTCGTAAATGATATGTTGGTAAGTTCCTTCAAAGCCTATAAGGCCCATAGAGCCAGAGCTTATCCCGGTTTCTGTAGCGTGAAGATTTTTACTTCATCTCCAAGACAGGATGCTAGTCTGACATAGGTTTACTTGCCCAGCAGAATATGCCGGTACCCAATTCGCACCTGGGTGGGGAGAAGAAAAATGGTGCAATATGGTCACCTCCCAGATTCGAACCCTAGACCCTCGAATTGGGAGTCCAACGCTCTAACCATTCGGACAAAACGCCACCACAAATGACTTGCTGGTACATGTGTTAAAGTTCATCATTATAAGAAGCAATAACAAAAAGAAGCTTTTAACATGCGAAATATGAGGTACCGACTCCAAAAAGATTAATAAATTACAACTACTTCATAAGCCCCACCTGGTGAAGTCTGTCATCTCCATCATGATCATGCACATCTCCTTGGCCATGACGATGATGTCGTTGCCGCTGTCGTCCCACTTGGAGACCTCCCAGTCCAGCTTGGCCTTCTCCATACGGAACTGCTCAACTTGCTGCTGGATCATCTCCCTTTCCTCCTCAGGCAGTCGCCGCATCATGGCTCTGTCGCTGTCACCCTTGCCAGAGTAGTCTTCATAGTCATTGACGCTGGCTGTAAGGTGGAAAGATAAGGCATTGGTTTTATAAATCAAAAAGTTAGTACTGACCATAGTCCAGTATATTGTCAGCAATAATTATTCATTATAAAGAATTTGTCGAATGGTTAGAGCGTTGGACTCCTGTTCAAAGGGTCTAGAATTTGAATCCGAGGGGTGACCGTGTTGTGTCCTTAGGAAAGATACTTTACATCATTTTTCCTTGCCCCACCCAGGTGTGAATAGGTACCGGCATATTCTGCTGGGGAAGTAAACCTATGACAGACTTACATCCTGTCTAGAGTAAAATTCATCTGTACTGCTTCAAGCTACTGAAACCGGGATAAGTTTCGGCTGTATGGGCCTCATGGCCTTGAAGGAACTTACTTTTCATAAATCAAAAAGTTAGGACTGACCGTAAGTCCAGCAGATTGTCAAACTGTCAGCAATAATTAATTATTCATTATAAAGCATTTATACAATATTTGTTTTTGCTTAAATGTAATGATCTTTTCCGTCATATGATGAATGTTTTGGTGTCTGACAGAAATACTTTTTACATGTTTTGTTTGCAGTTCCATATCATGAAACTCAAAGACGATGTTAATTATATCAGTAATAATTTAAGATAATGCGAGAAATCAAGAAATATTATTATGAGACACATAAAAAAATGTTACAGGAATTTTTTACAATAAATATAATTTTACTGACTTATACACGTAGCTCAAATATTACAGCATAAGTGAGCAAAAATCATGTTTTACCTTGAAAAAGATAAAAGGGAAGAATCAAGATAAAGACAGAAAGTGGACACATGTTAATGAAAGACGACACTTACACTGAGCATAGCCATATTCATCTTCGTAGTCCTCACTGTCTGATTCATCAAAGTCAGCCTGATGAAAACAGGAATTACCGAAACAATTAAGATGAAAGAATGTAAGACGACGGATTAACAAAAAATTTTTTTTTAAATTAACATTTATTGTTCACATATAACTGCAGCAAAGACCCCAAAACTTTACTAACACTTTTCATTTAATTCTTGGATTTAATTAAATTTTTTTTCTTGAGTCATGTTTATGGACACTAAATGTATTATTAAAAAATTACAGAAGTGGCAGTAGAACAAGTTACTTTAAAAATGAAACTTTCATGTAAAACAGTAATAATCACCAGCACAAACACAAGTATCTTTATTTTTTTCCTGCCCAATAGAGAGATAACAGAGGTGAACTAACCCCACTCATAAGCACAGCCTGTCGAATATCCCTGACACCGTCATAAACAAGCCGTGATGCCTCAATGAAATCATTTTCATCCACTTCTCTGGGTGGGTGTGAGTTCAGGGCATCCACAGCTGTCTCCACCTTCTCAGCAAAGTTTGGCATAACTAGAAAGATGATGAAGACAACATTAATATTCTAAATACTATCTTGATACGAAAGGAATTTTACATTACTTTGCATGTGCAATATATAATACCCACGTTTATCATATTTTACTCAAGAGAAGAAAGTGAGGTTGGATTAGCCACACTTTGAGGAAGCCTCAAACAAACATCACTCAACAAAGCCTTGAGTGGAACCACAGGGAAAGCGGAAAATGGGACGACCTAAACAGACAATGGTGAAGAAGTATTGAGGCAGAAATCAAGAACGCTGGCATGTCACAGACAAAGCGGAAGAGCGATGCCCAAAACCGAGTCAAATGGAAAGGTGTTACTTTGGCCCTATGTTCCTCCAGGAACGCAGAGGCATAAGTTAAGTTATCATATTTCCTTTTTTTTGGGGGGGGGGGGGGGGTTAAATACAAACTCAGTTTTAAGGAAGATCTTGATTTCATTCTAAATCTTAGGAAGGAACAACAAAGATGATGAAAACAGTATGGAGTGCTTAAAAATATTTCATCACCAAATAATTTTAATAACAGTAACGTAAATTGTTTGTTTATTCATGTAACTCAATGGAAAACATTTTAAAACATTCATTTAATATTTCAATAATTGATAATAGCGAATGTAGCTTTTGAAAAAAAAAAAATCAAATCAAATTTTTGTGAGACTTATACAAAAAAAAAAAAAAAAGAAATCCTCCATACTTTGATCTCTGAGCATTACAACAGCCTCCATGACCCTCTCTGTGTACTGCCCAGGCTCATAGTTGTCCATTTCTGCAGACACCACGTTACAAACTCGAGCAGAGCGCCCTCTGATAGCCCCTGCTGTGCGGTCTAAAGAGTCAGGGTCCGTCTCTTGGAGGGCTATCACACATTTGTTGACATCCTCCAGAATATGGTTTTCTGTAATAGTTGATACAAACAGCAGTTGTTGAAAAGGTGAAGAGCAATTTTCTTCAGCATGTTTATGAGTAAGACTTAAACAAACAAAACAAGGCAATGATATTCAGGAATGATATTTTAGTATGTTATGTGAACATTTTCATGTATTTAACATTAAAAAAAATAAACATGGGGACAAAAGCATCCATAGATATATCCAAGCTATTACAAAACCTCATAATCTATCTTAGCAACTTCAAAAATAAGAAATCAAAAAATTTTTTTAAATCAGGTATGAGAATGAATAAAGCAAAGGTAGAGGTTCATTACAAACGGCATATAAAGCAAAACCGTACATTCAATTCACATTTGTTTTATAATGAAACTCTTTACTTCTCTCTCTTGGATCTCACCAGCCCTGTGCAGCATTATTCTACTCTTAAACTACTACCTACCTGAGACAGCCAAGAAGTCGTGGATGGTAGTGATGTCATCCACAGCCTCAGTCAGCAAGCGCACCTGCTTCTCCCAAGCATCCTTGAACACATCCATGTTTTCCTGGGCAGCCTTTGACCTCGGCCTGGCAGCCAGTACACGAGCAGCGTTGATCACCTGAAATGTTACAGTGTTGGGTTGAGTTAGAGCAAAGGGAAAGAAAGCATAACAAACATCCTAGCAAATTACATTTCAACATTAAGATATTGTTTTTCTTCATTCCCGCCGACACCCATCAGCTCACTTTCAGCATTTTCCTCCCGAGCAGCTGAACTAATATTTTGATTTTTCACAAATTGGTTCTTATACAAAATCCCACAATTACATTTGAACAAGAGGACTTTTTTTTCCCTATGAATCTTACCTGTGAACACAAATTGTCGATCTCTGCAGCAGCCATTCGAACAAGCTTCACTCCTTCCTCATTGTTTGACATGGAGCAGGCAAGGTTGGCGACCTGGAATACAGCAGTATTCATTAGAATAATTTTGTGACAAATCAGCAGTATGCATGCAACAATGATTGAGAATATATTAAAAAGACATTTCTCAACAAATCATGAACCACAGATATTAAGATTCATTAGACGACTTTCAGGCTTGGATTGACACAAATGATTTAGAAGTGTAGTCGTAGCCAAACGATACTACTATTAGAGGCAAAAATGTGTATGGGTAATGAAAATCATATATCTTTTTTCTAAAAAAGGTGGTCTTGGTTTTAAAGATAAGAGTTTGAAACTGGTAATTGAGTATTTATGAGAAATAAAAAATATGAGACACAGCCAAACTACTTTCTCATAATAATTTCTGACACAAAAATACTATTCGAGAAGCTATATTAGCTAGATATTGCTATCATACACTTAAAGGCACTTAAAACAAAAGAATGAAACATTAACAAACTCTGAACTGATTACGGCTAAAAATGCTGTATAGAGATTTCCGACAAATATTTCAAGCAGCAAGTCAGTGAGATATGATGCACTTATTCTGTTGCATTATAACTACACCTAAAATAAATAAAATGCTTGTACCTTTTTTTTTCTGCTCTTGAAGCTTAACCCAGAAGCTCCACTATCAATGTGCTACATTCAGGTTGCATCATTTTCACTGCTAGAACTTCAGACATGCCAACCTCATTTGAGGCTTGGACTTATCACGGGCTGAACTTGCAGTAAAATGAGGACCCAAAAGAGTAATTTTACCACGTACAAGGATAACACCAGGAACGAAGAACACAACGGCAATGAGATGTAAAAGCATGTAATATATACCTTGTGTCTCACCATAATTTGGCTGTAATTGCCCGTAAACTGTTATTTCTGATGGCTCCCCATAATTTCTTGCGGCGAACCCGTAAAGTTGGGATGTCTGGAACAAGTACATCAATCCAAGTTCCTGCAAACCTCACCACCAACTCACCTCTACCAGCTTGTTGGCGTGCTCCACAAACACCTGGGCATACTCCTCCACTCCCTTCTCATCTCCTGCCTTGGCTGCTTCAATCAGAACCAGTAAGGGAACGTTGGTCTCTAGGAAAGTGTCACTCACGTGGTCCACCACAGCTTTACGAAGCTAGATGGAAAATTATTTCACAATATTGATGAGCCTCATTTTTAAAAGATTGTTTCTTTATGCAAAAACAATAATAATTAATATGCTAATTTAAAAAAGACTTATTCAGAGACCCCAACTCCTTTATCCAAGAGAAAAAAACGATCATAAACAAAATCAATTATCAACATCAAGTAATTTGTTGAAGAAAAAAAATGTCAAATAAAACCTCAAATTTAAATCTTTTGAATTCAAAAATCATATATGAACATACAGATACATGGTATATTAAAATATTGTTTAAATATTAATTACCTGTCTCCTGAGGTCTTTAGTTTTCTTGGTCATGTTGTCAATGGCTTGTTCCAGCTCCTCACTGGGCTCTTTCTTGCCAGCCTACAAAGAAAACATCATAAAGCGAATCAAACAAACATGTATCTACAAAATATTAAGAAACCTGAATTTAGTCATGACACATGAACTGATGGTCTCGAAAATACAAAGACATGTAGTAATAGCCTAAGGAAGGCCTTTGATGGGTTTAACTCAGATTCTGTGAAAAGTGGACATACGACACTCGTAAAGTGAGGGGACGACATATAAAATTAAATAGGTACTTATTATCAAAAAAAAAAAGGAAGAAACATTTATTATGAAATATTTTCATTACAGCTTGACAACATTACTCTTTTAAACAAAGAAATTAAATACAGTCCTGAGAACTTCAATGAACATCTAAAGTTACTCACAAAAAAAATCCCTTGACATTTATTTTTTGTGGAAAGACAAGTATGAAACAACAGACAGTGATATATGCTATACAAAATCATCCAATGTAATGGGTTTTTAGCAAATAAACCACAACTTCACTGTTATTTCTTTTTCTCCAACTAAATCGATGTATACTAAAGAGCAGGATGTTTTTGTCTCCTTGGAATGAACCACAAGACAGACAAAAACAATGTACTTCTGACAGATATTATTTTTGGATGGGACATATCCTTGGGTCAGAAAGTCGTTTATATTTAATATATTCTTTGGTGCACCATTGCAATCTGTCATATGTACTCAATAAGGTCATTTTTTTGTTTGTAGAGCACAGTTCAATTTTTCCCACTAGTTGATTCATGACTAAATGTTCATTACTTGTGTGAGATCCTATTTCTTTAAACTAGTTTAAAAAAAGGAAAATGAGTCAATCACTCAATACAGTCTTATACATGCTATTATTATAGAGGGCGAAAACAGAACAATTCTTCTGAAAACAACTAACAATCCTCATGCTCGTTAATCAGGTGTAACATTTAATCATATCAGTGAGTGATTGTTAGGCTGGAAAAAGGCAATTCTGACAAGGCTAAAATATCAAACGATTCTAAGAAAGCAGAAGATTCGGACACATGATCAAAGCAAAAAGAACCTTGAAAACTAGATAACAGAATTATAAATAAAAAACAGTACAAATGCCTCAAATCAACAGCATATATTCGTGTAGGCCTACTATTTTAAATGTTAAACATACACTAGATGGAACATATAGGGATGGAATAAGAATGCTCCTTGCAAGTCAGCTTTGATAAGGACATAAAGGACTCACAAACAGGAAGTGTTTTGAAAACATGGCACTGTCATGCAAAACAACCCAAAACAAAACAACTCAGAAACACACACGCACTCACACATGCACAAACATACAGACAAATCAGATTAGTTTGACGAGGTAGAGAAAAGGCAAACAGATTTTAATCTCTTATGCATTCTTTCTCTTCTCTACTCAAAATGATAATGAATTACCTTGGTTCTATTCATTGGTTTCCCACACTGAACATGAAAAAGTCATTTTTCAGTATGTTGTGTGAAAAGGAAGGAAAGGCAGATAGAAAAACAGCGAGGACAAGAAAGAGGAAGCATAAGAATTAAGGACAGAAAGAATGAGATTAACTGTATACAAAGAGAAACCTAATTACTTGTAAAGGAAAATACTTCTTCAAAAAACAAGAGTAGAAAGACAAATTACCCGCAAAAACAAGCACCAACGGAAGTAACTCAAAAGAAGATCTATCAATCTCTTTTTTTCTCTTATAATTTGACAAAATTATTACTCTGAAACAATAACAAGTATATATTTAAATCATCAGGTGTTTCTAACATATCTAACTACTAACAGCTACTAACATTTTACATAAAAGATACGGAAAAAAAGATTCATTGTATTTTAGCTACATTCAACGCAGAGTTCTACCTCAACAAATTCACACAGAACAAACCTAGCCTAGACCTATTCTCTCAACACATCAAATACTAACAACCTTTCCTATACAAAGGGGTAATTTATTCAATGTATATGATATTTAATACAGCTCAACTTCTATAACTACATTTCTTGAACTATTTGTGCCCCTGAGAACATTGGTCTAAGTGCCATTCAGGCGTTTTCTGAAGTATGACTACCATGATGTTTCAGCAGGTCGAAATCTTTAATTCAACAAAGGTCTAAATCCTTACCTGTAAAAACAAGAGAATTATTTCGTTTGTCGGACATAGACAACAGTTGTCTAAGTCCAAAACATCCTATAATTTCCCGACAAATGAAAATATTTTAAACAAAGGTAGCCTAAATAATGAGAAACTATACCTTTCTTTACAAAAAAAAAAATCAGTAAAAATAGAAACAAGTTTAACTTCTTTACTTTGGGGAACAAAATGTAAATTTCCCTTGAAGTCGATTTTCTGAAAAGAGAAAAATGGCATTCAGACCATTGTTCTCAGGGGCTCATTTGCCCTGACTTAAGCCAATCCCCAACTCACATTGTTCATGTACTCAGTGAGTAGGTCCTGAAGAGCTTGCCTCACAGCGTTGCACTCCTGCACAATTCGCTCTCGGCGATCATCACGAGTGCAGGATGAGTCAGCCATTAAGGCTGCTCCGCTTATGATGCTTTCCACCCGTTCTTCTAAGGACGGGCGGCTCCGCACTTCGTTGTAAGTAAGAGGGTCCATTATGATTTTTTGCTGCAAGAAAGAGGAGCAGGGAAAATGCAACTTTTCTTGTTTTACAAATTCATTTTCAGACTTTTTTTATAAAATGTTTAAGTTTATACAGCAACAAATACACAAAAAATACTCCACAACAATTTAAAAACACAATCTTCATAATGCGACAATTCATAAAAAAACAAACATATCAATGGTGGCATTTGTCAACAGTCATCATACTCATAATTCTTTCACACTTTACAGTAAAATCAGTGTCAGTTGTCATACGGATACACCTGTCCACAGTATATTGTTTCAGCTCCTAAGATCAAACCTGGTTTATCCACCTACAGCTACTAGCCATTAGTAACTCACCATCTGGTCAGAAAAGTAGCAAACACAGCCAAATGAAGCTATCCCGTAAAAATACACAAAGACAAACCAACGTTCAACATAAAAATAAGACAAACCAACTAGTAGTTTCATTTTTCAGCTTCCATGCAGCTTTATTCCCTTTTTTTGCATCTTGCCAGCTGCTAGATTCACAAGTCTTGTTGGGAGGCTTAGGGTTTTACTTACGTCCAGTTCATCCAGAGCAGCTGCCAACTCTCCAGGACCCTCGTACGGGTGAGGGTTGGATTGTCCTGATGACTGACAGATGTCAGAAATGGTGTTCACTGCGTCACACACTTGTTTGTAGGCATAGTCACGGTTTGATCTAGCCGCTGCTAGCTCTGGATGCCTCACATAGGCCTGAGTTTATATTAAAGAAGATATACATCATATGCATATGTTTAACATTGCATTAACCTTATATCATGTTAAAATGCATCACACATAAAACTAAAAACAGAAATAAAGTTATTTTTAAAAAAAGAACAATGCAAAAAACTCAACATTGAGAATACGTAACAAGAACAATTATATCAGTCAAAATATTATTCGTTAAATTGTCTTAGTACTGGAAATTCTATGCCCATTGTCTGCACCGCTATTGAGGCAATTGCCTTCATTAATGCTAAAATACTTGTCAAATTCTTATCAAACAGTCTGTAACACTTACCAACAGGTATTACCTGTATTCAATCAGAACCAAACACATACCTACTTCCTTATAGCTCTTTCCATATGAGTGAATTCTGCACTACATCCTTTGCAAATACTAACAACTTCACTCTTTGCACAACCATTCTTATTTTTGTGCATCCTCACATCAAATTAGACAAGGGCACTTAAAAAGTAACTCCCACCTTTGAAGTTGTAAGCAGCATCATACTATTTTTCTTCAGAACAGCCCTAGCTGCAGCAAGCTCATCTCGTTTGCGAGGGTCTTTCAGATCCTGTGAGACATTGAAAAAGTTAAATAATTTTTTACAAATTGGAACAATTCAGTTGTATGACTATTAGCATGACTTTGGAGAAGTTAAGACATCACAAAGGAAAGGATGGTTTTGGTGTGATAAAACTTTTAAATAATGAATGAAAAAAAATAATTTATAAAACAGATGCAAAATACTATAAACTCCCAGAACCTTTTTCATCTAATTCATAATAGTGTATAAACTTGTTTAGTTCATGGTAACTAAGGTACATTCATGTTTGTGTTATAACAGCATCAAACCATAATTATATAAAAAAAAAAAATCAGAAAACAAATAGAGCGAATTAGGAAAATTGAATCAAAGACCAAAAGAAAGAAAAGTGAATTCTTACCGCTTGTCTCCTGGCAGCTCTGTCTGAGAGTTCTGCTAAGCTCTGCCCAAAGTCCCGGAAACTGTTCATGAGCTCTTGCTGACTGGTGGCATTCTTGATGCGATCCAAATCTCCCTCAACCTTTTTAAGGAAAAAAACAGAGAGGTAACCACTGAGTGCAAAATTATTAGTACAGATACTGACGAGGAAGAAAAGGAACACCACAACTGCAATAAGAGAAAGGCATTTACAGCAAAGATTATAAGAACTGTTCAATTTGCAGAAAGCAATGCAAGACCTGCAACACAGAGAAGGTAGTGATAAAGAAGAGGTTTATCATCGCATTTGATGCTCTGATCGCCTATTGTCAATTTTCGGGTTTCTCGGGGAAACATACAAATTTCATATAAAATATTATTGCCTCTCCCAGCTATGATAAACTGTACTAAAGGGCAACACACTCTTGAGACGATAGGCAGACAACACAAAAAACTTTACAATATAAAACTGAAAACTCAATTTCTCCCAAGACTTCACTTACAAACTGAAAACTTAATTACTTCACTTACAGAGTTGAGTGACTTCAACAGAAGATGTACATCCACCATGTCGGCCAGAATGAGCAGTCTGGTCACAGCTGACAAAAGAGCTCTGGCTGCTCGCACCATGGCGCCACGTTTCACTGATGAGCAAGGATCAGCAGCAAAGTCTTGGGAAGCATCATCCATAGTTTCCCCTAGAGTGGATATGGACAGATGTATTGGTTCTCATTAATACTAGTACAGAAAGGACAAAGTGATGATTTGTTATAATATTTAATATTCAAAATAAAAAAATGTTATAAATTTCTATTGTTTGTGAGTGATCATGTCAAATTCACATTTTTGAAAGTAGAGAAGACTAGAAGTAGAAGGGTGGAATGTCAATAAACTATGTTGTGATGTCTTTTTATCAAGTTTGTTATGCAGTTATGACACGTTAGGACAAATGCAGTTCAAATATAACCTTCCATAGTACTTAGTCTAATTAAGATTATTTTATTTTCAGTACTGAGATGCCATGTACATTGGGCACTTTCCTTGCAGAATAGAAGCAAACATCATTCATGAGACATTCCAATGACTTTACAAGACATTTCATTTGTTCTCCTTTTTGTTCAGATCAGTCTGTAGGGCCTACCTGTTTTTCTGACTTCATCAATGGCAGCAAGCATGTCATTTTCCACTTCTGGATTCTCCTGAGCAATTTGCTCCCCTTGAATGATAAAATTCTCTGTGGCTTTTTGCACTGCTGCACTCAACACGTTGGCTTTCTTTGACCTTCCTTTTTTCTTATTTGATGGCCCATTCTGATTTACAAGGGTTGTTACCTGTTAAAAATAATAATAAAGAAGAAAAGGAGAGTAATGTATTATATAGAAATGAGGAAAAACACTACAAAGTCCTTTGTTAATAGATTGCACATATCTTTGCTTTTTAAAAAGTAAATACATAGTTCTATTACATCTATTACAACCACACTAGTGATCATTAAATGACCTGAGATAAAAACATTTCCTATTGAGAATCACTTTTAATTGCAGTGATTTGTCAGAGCCAACTTCTAGTTCAAAAGTAACACTTGCTTTATTCTTTTAAACATTTCTGTTGATAAGTATTCAGCTGTAAAGTTACCGAGCAACTCTTGTCTCAGGGTTATCTTTCCCAAAATTAAATGCAGATAATTTATATGTGCTCACTTCAACAAAAAAAAAAAAAAAGGAAAATTACTCGAAAATAGTGAAGAGAAGGAAGTTATAACGTGACCATGTTAAATGGACTGGCAAAAGTTATCTTCCAGAAAACCACCGAGAGAATTGTACAATCTCTATACAAGAATCATTATAATATTTCCATTCTAATTTCTTACCTGTGTCACTAGAGGTTCTAATGTTTTCTCCACAGACTTCGTTCTGATTTCCAAATTCTTTGGATCCCACTTGATTTGAAGAGAGCCTTGAACAGGAACTGGGCTCAGAGACATTTTGCTTTAAAATGTTTCCTCTCTTGTATGAGCCTGTTAACAAAAATAAATATAGGGCCTACTATATATATATATATAAAACATTTCAAAGTCAAAATGTTGATACATAATAAAAAAGAACCCAGTTTTACCAACAAATTTTCCTTGTCTCAACATAAAAGTCTTATCCAGTTATGAGGTAACCAAATTATAATAAAATCTACTTACCCAAATTTGTTCTAGAGCTATACACCAGCTTGGACAATTAATTGTTATAAGCAAGCAGACTAGATCTAGTGTGCGTCCAAACCCTTTTCTAAGAACTTGTACAAACAAAAGTTTTTATCTAGATCTAAAGATCTGTGCTCATTTATATGCTCGAAGTGTGAGCTTCAAAGTTTAAGCTCCATCAATGAATGACTTGACATAGACAATTAGAAGACCTAGGTCTCAGTCCTAGAAAAAGATATATGCATTGCATTAGTGGGACAACAGACATGGAAGACGAGGAAGTGTGGAACACAAACAAACAGCACAAAGGGTCTTTTGAACTCGTCCTTACAATAGTGAACAGAAGGAAACTAGGTATGACCATGTCTGCCAGGTAACCACTGGGGGAGAGAGAAGAAGCAGAGAAAGAGACAGGCCCACAACATTGAAAAGTGGACATGTTAGCAAGTCCTTCAAGGAGACGGACCTTGGCATAAAACCAACAGGAGTGGTGCAAGCTGGTCCTCAGTTTCCAATGGTGCATCCCTACTTAAATTCTACTTAGCCAAAGGCCCAAAACTAAAATTAAAGAGGGATCCAGGAGCTTGGTGACCGTTCAGTTTACTCCAAAAAAATAGGCACATTATTTATTCCAGTAGATCTAACTAGATGCTTAATAATTTATATCAAATCTGGATTGGAAGACAGTAATAAGCTAGATATCTAGATCTACTACTATTGGGTTTCTGATCCTTCCCTGTCTTTTTCAACATTCTCACTCATCTGCTTTTGTCTGCTTCGCTTCAGTGCCAGTGATTCAAATTCAATGAAAAGAAAGTTTTTGAACAGAAAGTACAAAGGTAGACTACAATCAATGTCCTCCCCGCAGGCGATACAATCTTCACAAAAAGGTAGATTCTGATGGAACTAAATCTAGATTTCAATACCTCATGGAAGATGAGATGCATGCCTGGCATGGGTTACTTCATTTGATATTACGACGGGCTATCGATAATTGGTTGTCATTGTTATGCTTCATTTTCAGTTTTCTCAAGACAAGTCTGCATGAACAGCGTACATTATGAAGACTAATTTTAAAACTATAGCTACAAAACAATAAAATACAAAACTTTCTTTTCAGAGACAGTTTTCCTCAATACCTAAAGATGAATTAAAATGTCAACCCCTGGAATAACTTACCTTCCTAATCAAAACAGTGGACAAACCCTTCGTAAAGTACCCGGAAGTTGGAGAATCAATCGATTTGGCCAACAAATTTTCGGGTTCTCGGTTAAATTTCTTTTTATTATTTCACATAGATGTCTTTTGGCATAGAATCTACCACACTTCTAGCGTTAACAGCTCTTTAATAGTCACTTTTACGACCCATACTATATGAAGTGTCTATGAATGATGCATAGATCTAGCATTAGCAGCCTAATTTTGCCGCAAAAGAAAGAAATGCGACAAACAGGAGGCCTAAGTTCAAAGGTCAACATTCCAAGTCGATGAGACGGAATGCGGAAATGAGGTTGGAACCCAGCCTACGAAGTTGACAATTTTTTTGGTCCAATTGATCGTGTGTCTCTCTCTCTCTCTCTCTCTCTCTCTCTGCTCACCTCACATTGACCAGTGCTCTGCTCACCTCACATTGACCAGTGCTCTGCTCACCTCACATTGACCAGT
>JBDFRD010023881.1:0-15409 GCA_039654405.1 Bullina lineata | reverse complement strand
TATTTTATCGAGATGTGAGTAAGATTCTAAGTGATTACATACTATGATGTGTGTATTATCACTCATTTCACCAATGTGTCTCAGGTCAAGGGAACACTAACACTAACACACCAGCTTTATCTAATTAATCAAACACCCAGTTCCAGCCATACCATGGTTTAGTTTTTATTCGAAGTGAAACCGTGAATAAACATTTGTGTTTGCCAAGTAGGTGTGGCACGGTGACCGAATGGTTAGAGCATTGGATTCCTAATCCAGGGGTCCAGGGTTCGAATCCGGGAGGTGATTGTGTTGTGTCCATGAGAAAGACACTTCACACCATTTTTCCTCTCCGCACCCAGGTGGAAATTGGGTAGGGGCTTATTCTGCTGGGGAAGTAAGCTGACAATAGATTAGCGTCCTGTCTTGGATATGAAGTAAAAATCATCTGCTCCGCTTCACGCTTCCGAAACCGGGATATGCTCCGGCTCTAAAGGCCTCATGGCCTTGAAGGAACTTTACTTTTATTTGCCAAGTGGGCCTGTTTGGGCTAAAATCAAGCTGGGTCATAAGCTAGACTAGCAGTTTTGTTGTTGTTGCTTTGAGAAGATACTGCACTTGTCCTTTACAGAAAACGACATGGAGTTTCCCTTTCCTTCTTGGTCCACAGCATTGCTTGTGAAAATAAATCTAAAATGAATGACAATTACATGTCATGCACTTGTATACCACCAGGCTTTTGAGACTTTTCGAAAAGATGGATAGATTCGATCCAATTGGAAAGAAGGAAAATAAAGCAAAAATTTTTTTTTAAAACTCACGATTTCAGCTGACAACCCCAACAAATTTACATTAACAGTCTCATGACACTGTCTGGCAATACTGTCGCTGTCATTAGTGTCATCATAGTCCCTGTGTCGATCAATGGTTGGATTCATACTCGATGAATCTCTTTTACCACAAACAGAATTCAAATTGTGACTCCAACATTGAAGAAATTAAGAAATACATAACAAAAATACTGTGCAATATTTTTTTTTATTTATTTACAAAATATCCAAGCAATACCCGTCCCCAGGCTTTACTTTCCTAAGAGGGCAAATGAACAGGGGCAGAATCACCTCATAGACTGACAAGGATGCACGTTTATGAATCAGAATTCGTCTCTTATTCCATAATTAAACAAAACTTTTCAGTAGGATGAATCTGTTGAAGTGGCACTATACAATTTTCCTCTCTAATTTTTAAATTTAAAAACGTTTCTTTCACAACAATTTATCACTTGCCAAATATTCAAACACACAAAAGTGAAATTAAAAATTCAATGAGAAGAAATGCACATCACCGAGTCACTCCGGTGCCTGACCCCCTAATAATGCACGTGCACCGAGTCACTCCGTGCTGACCCCCGAATAATGCATGTGCACCGAGTCACTCCGGTGCATGACCCCCTAATAATGCACGTGCACCGAGTCACTCCGGTGCTGACCCCCTAATAATGCACGTGCACCGAGTCACTCCTACTGACCCCCTAATAATGCTCGTGAATACCTTGCAATCGATCACCAGGACACACATCAAAAATTACAAGTAAGACACATTTTCAAAAAGATCCCTTATGAATTTCTTGCATGGCTATCAAATTTCGTATTACTCATTCCTTCACATTATCTGTGCAGCATTTTGATAAGATACAAATCAAAGTCAGTTTGACAGATGCTCCCAACAAATGATGTTCCTACTTTAACCCGTTCACTGCCAGTTAACTGTCGCTAACTCAGAAGTCTTTTTTTTTTTTCATAAAATAGTGAGATCTTGATTTTTTAAAAAAACATATTATTTCTGAGTTCTTTTTGCTCATTTTAGCACAGAAAAGAAGTCAGTATTATGTTAATTACTATTATTTGGATCCAGCAAATTAACACCATTAATGTTGGCCACTGGCAAAAATTGCTTTTCGTCGATCGGTGAATTTGGCAGTGAAAGGGTTAATTATTGTTATTTTCCATACCATTTTTATTTTTGTGCAATGCTACCAGAACGATCCAAATAAAAAAGCAACAATAAATTGTTTAAGATAACAAAACTATTGCAACTTTCTCTCTTCAGGCATAATACAATATATTATTATATCCACGAAGGGGATTGGTTACAATAAGTTAATCACAATGTTCATCATTATAATATATTGTGTCCTAAATGTTCATTTTGCTGGCCATGAGAAACAGAGATGGTTTGATGGAGATCTCATGACAAACATATCATACGTGATTTGGTGAGACAACAACAAAGTAGGGGACAGATATGTGAGGACAACGAAGCCCACAGCTAAACTAGCATTCACATCTGGTTCTCTCTTGACTTTCTATTGATCCATGAAGACACTTAATTGCTTTTTCCATGTGAAATTACAGTAACAGTGATTAACATCCTCATCAGGGAGGGCATAACACTAACAGAACAGTGATAAAACATCCTGTCTGAGGTTTGCGTAGACAATGACGACACAAACGCATCCTTTTTAACTCCTATACAAAAAGCATGTCCATCTGATCACTAACAAAAAGAAAATAGGAAAAAAAGCATAGATTAAAACCAGAGGCCCACCCTTCTAAACAAACCCCAAGTGTACACAGCATTGATGATGACAACGATGATGATGAAAGGTTCTTCTAGTGACGACTTAATGTGTATTTATAATGAGAGCAAACAAACTATTTCATTCTGTACATTGCATTCATCAGCTATGGATGGATAGAAAAGACGAGACAACGGCGAGATGCATAATAATAAAATTAACTATTCTAAATTAAGAAAAAGATTCTCAAATTCATTCAACACTTACAACAACCATTGACCAACAATATTGTTCGACCTGTATTATCTCCAAAAATAACTTCAGATTAGAGCCATTTTATCAATTCAAGAAGAAAATTCTTCCAAATGACCACAACAGGCTTTTATTCGGGTATGGTTTGTGGAATATGTGAATTGCTTGGCCACTCACAACGTGCATAATGAATGAGAAATGCAAGCATTGCCAAAAATGATAATGAAGTAATCAACAAGAATGATAAATGAAGTTAATAATTACAGTTATATTACTTTTCATACACATACCGGTATTCAGAGAATGAGTCAATGATGAATATCAATAAGAACAGTAATAAATGTAATAAATAGAACAACTTCCCCAAACCTTTGATACTGATACACTCAGACTATGATGTTATCCAAACAGCGCATTCTCCCTACATCGGTATACATTATGTACCTTTACAAAAATTATGGTACAAGAACAAAATCAACAGCAAATGCTGGCCTCAACATAAAGAACTGCATGACTGGTCAACCCTTATGAAGGCCCACTGATTGCCCATTCTCTAGAGAGTAATGAGGGAAAACACAAAACACATACGGTATCTAGGGGGACAATTGCCATAATATCAGATCATGCTAGTAAGTAGGCAGCCTAACATAGTTTATGTCCGGATATTTTTGACACATTATCTTCTTGCTGACCTAAAATCTGATGCAATTCATTTTTATTAAACTCAAAAACAAATTTTAAAAAAATCATTCCTTATCAAAGGCTCGAACTTTTATTGAATTTCAGGGGCAATGTTTTCAAATAGTTAGATGTGGCTAAGCAAGGTGTGTTAAGTCTCAGCCTAGACCTGTATGCCTGAGGCATGCGTCACTTTGAATTTTTTGGTCCAGTCATAATTTCCTCTAAAGTGGGCTTGAACATGTCTTGAGGATTTTTGTTTGTTTTTTGTTAAAAGCAAGTCGAGTAAGCCTATTTGCTTCTTTGATGATTTCCAAGAATTATTAATTGAACTTAATAGTGAAGTAAAACTGACTTGAGATTCTTTTGTTATAACCAAAATGTAATTTCCGAGTATGTCATATCGCTGCTGTTATCGCATAGTGACAAATCCGTAAAATTTAGCAAATTTTCAAAAAAAAATTTACTGTGTATTCGTGTTAATGGTAATGATATACACAATCTGTCAAAAGGGTTTTCAAATATTTGCAATACAAAAATGAGAAAGATTACATTTATAATGGCGAAGTTAGAACCGTGAGAAAAAACACCCAACCTGTAAGTAGCTCTAACTCAAAAGTAGGATTTCAGTGAGCCAGGCAGATTCATCAGTTATGTATGTGATAACAGCAGCGATATCCGAGTTGTGTGTAAACCACCCACTGTTCTGTCATCTACATGTATAAGTTACAAGTAATTTCAAAGTCTTGTGTTGTGCATGTCACTGGCCACAGCCCATTCAGAGGCATGATATAGTTGTCACAGTTAGTGCACACAACTTGTAGCAACAATTTTCAAACACAGCAAGCCTGTGTCCTTCACAATGAATTCAAACAAAATTTGTATCTTATGATAGTGAGGAGAGAAAAAAAATGCTTTCAAATAAATCGCATCATAGTAAGTCTGTAAAAGCGTTAATATGCACTTTTCTGAAGTGTTTGCAGTTTAGAAGATCTACCGTAAGATAAAACTCTTTTTGGAGTGTAATAACCCTGCGTCAAACTCTGTTCTCCATTTCCCATTCCTGTACATTTGACGAAACAAAGCACACCTGTACCCAAGCAAAAACGTTTTTTTTAAAAGGTTGAAGCAAAAAAATAACGGAAAACATAAATTATATATTGCCATGTTTCAATCATCCCTGAGGGCTTATGTCACCAATGTGCACACATACACGTTCTTCCATACGCTCTAACATACACTGTGCCCAAAGCAGAGCAGCACACATCTGAGACCACAAAGCTCTTTCTTCCAGATTCATCTACAATGTCACAAAGCACTTTACATTAAATAATTCATTACATTTTAGTTCCAACATTTAAACTCAGGTCAAACACACACACACAAATAATGTAAAATGAGACAAGCACCTTGAATGCTTTTAACGTATTAAAAGCCCAAACACCTGGTTAATTTGGTGATACATCAAAGGCTCTTATAGACATAAAAATGTTTTTTTTTAAAAACTAGACCTTACTTCACACACACACACACAGTATGCCAAATAATGTTCAATAACATAATGGAAAAATGTTTGTACGTCTTTTCGGGCCTAGTGCTGCCAATTCTCAGCCGTCACTCATTGAAAAAGCAGCGTACACATTCTCCATTCAACCTAAGATGATGTTTGATAAAACAAACAAACTTAAGCCCCTCCCTTCAAAACAAAGAAAAAAACCCACAAAAACAATTCACATATTGAGAAAATTCATGTTCTAAAAAAAAGAAACAGATTTGGATTTATCGCATAGGAAATATGCTCATTAGAGTAATTAAACACAGTGTGAAACTTGTCCAAGTGGCACGGTCACTCCATAGTCACTGAACAAGGGTTCAATGAGCAGAACAGGGGGGAAAAAACATCTAGAACATTATGCTGCCCGTTTTTTTATTAAATCAACTGTACAATGACTCCAGTGTGCACACAAGGTCAAGGCCAAACCTATCATAATTTATGTGCACTACGCAAGGCCTTGATTCTTTGCGCGAAGAATGTCTCTATGACCTCGGCACATTGGTAGTAGGGTGTGCCCACCGGGTTGTAGAAACGACAATTGTCGAAGATCTTGGTGACATCCTTGACAAAGTCATTAAGCTTGTCATAGGCTTTGGTCTTCAGTTTAGCCTCCACAATGGTCAGGTCTGCAGGGGAAGATGAGAGGAAAATGTAGAAGATGAAATTACTACAACATATAAAATTAGGGTTGATAATGAAGGAAGGTTGACAGCAGGGCTGACTGAATGGAAGATGGAATCACACCCACTTTGATAAAAGCATTTAGTAGGTGAGAGATTTTCAAAACTTGTTCGTCATTGTTCTGGACCCCTGACCTCTTTCTAAGTGAAATCATGAACAATCGAAAGCATGAAGCAAAAGCGGAGATAAAACTTTAAGTAAGAATGCTTAAGAATTATTTTGGTTAAGTTGATGACGTTTCAAAAAATAAACAGAAGGCAAGATTCAAATGAGAGAGACAAGGAAGGAACAGAACAAACATGGTCAGAACTGGCAAAGTTATCCCAGGACAGAAGGAAATGGAAATCCCTTGTGTGTGACCTATACCCTGATATGGGTGAGGGACAATGATGATGATGAAGATTCAAATGAGTTACAAAGAGAGAGCGACCCTTCTGGATCTAAAACAAATGATCAGGAGCCAGAAAATCAACTCAAAGTCCATCAACACATTCAGAACATTAGGTTTGACAGACAACTCACCCATTGGTTCTGCTATGACATCATAGTAGTCTGGCACCTCTCTCGGGTCAACAGGGTTTAAAAATGGCCACGCCATCTTGTGGGCCTTGAAGAATGGTATAAACGAATGTTAAGATTGTATACATACATATATATATATGATTGCATTATACTGACAAAAACAAATACAGCAAATATCTGGTACAGTGGTCTCTGCCTAAGAGCCCGCCATTCTCATGAAACGGAATTTTATCTTTATAATTCATCCGCGTAAGAGCCCGTTTTCAACTACAAAATCCGCCTAAGAACATGGTCTCCTTACCCGATTTTTTTTTTTTGAAGCAGCCGCCGCCTAAACCGCCAGAAATACTCTCAGTCGCCCTGCTTTTGTCCCAAGGCCAGACCGTAGCCACGGTGCAAAGCAAAGCCCCGTTTTCTTGGCCTCTCCAGCCCCCATTTTGTTCCCCTGGGCCTTTTGCATTGACATGTACAGCCTATCCTACTCGCTCGAAGCATGCCCCTCCAGCTCCATCCCCTACCTGTGTCTTAAACCAGTCATAATTAGCTCAATCTACACTTTGTTGTTGTGTTCCGCCCCTATTCTCCGACGACACCTTCAGCATTCCCCCTCCCCATAGTCTCGACGTCGTTCACATGATATTATGACGAAACTCCGCTCTTTGTTTTGAGCTACGTGGAAGTGGCGTCTCAGCGAGGAATCAGAACCAAGACGGGTCTTTGAGTTAGATTTTATAGAAAGAAGCCGCCAGCATCTTACATTGTTTTGTGTAATAGCCTTGGCCTAGGCCTACAGTGGGATAGTCTGACAGGGAATAAGTATGATTTTGATTGATGTATAAAATTTAAGTAAGCAAATCACAGATTGATTTGGTCAGTGATGACGCTCCATTGATGTGTTAGCGCCCCTCAATCCCCATACCCAGTCTGAATTGCGTTGTTCAATTGTAAACATCGCCTTTCTTTGAAATCCGTCTAAGAGCCTACTCCTGCTAAGAACATGGTAATTGTGTCTCCTGAGGGGCGAGTTCTTAGGCGGAGACCACAGTATAACAAAAGCAATTTTTAAAAAAGCTATGAATTTTTTTACTAGCATTTTGCTCTATCCTGAGAAAGTAAATTTTGAGACAGTTTATTTTTGTTGTAACCATAGCTGATAGAGCACATTAATTAAAAATGTTTGAAAAAACTGTTCACTGAATGAAGTCCATTAACAGTCGCATCCTATTTACTGGACATAAGTTGAACACAAATTTTTATCAGGTTAAATGAAAAAACAACTGAAATTATTTTCTGCTCAATCTGGCTGAAATTTCGATGTAGACTTGTTAAAATTGTTTCTAAAAATGGACAGTAAACACCAACAATTGATAAAACCTGACATCTCCTCATACCTGCATATCCCTTAAGAGCTTCTCAATGTGACTGTACTCTGTCTGATTGAGGGGGCGCTGTGCTATGGGGTCGGCCACTTCTTCCTTCTGACAGTTGGGACACACGTACACATCAATGCTGTCGGCTTCATTCTTGGATATGCCCACACAGTACCCATGGAACCAATCCTGGCAGCGGTCACAGCCAATGTAGAAACTGATGGATTGAAAATAGAAGAGTGCAAGATATGGCAAAAGGAAAGGAATGTGCAAAGCCCCTTGATTTCGCGGAAAATATAAGAATCTGAAATTCCTTTACACAAAATAGAAATGGTCCATTCAAAAATACTGCCCCAGTAAGAACATGCATCACTTGCTTCAATGTTTTCAGTGACAGCTGTCAAAAACTAATCAAAACCAAATCTATGATAACAATTTATTTACAGGCCAACACAAAAAAAAGTTCATGAAAACTGTCGCAGGAAACCTTGAAATAAAAAAAACAAAAAACGAAAGGCCTCAGAATGATGCCAATGGGAATGGCACTTCCCCAATTCAACACAACATTCACTTTCTCAACAGTCTTGTCAACTTAAACTCAACTCTCTTCACTTTCCCCAGGACCGTCACCTCAAAAACCTAACACAAACTTACTGGTTCTCATCATACGGTGTGCGGCACAAACAGTACAGCTCCTCCGACGTATTTTCCTGCTGTTTACGGCAATCCTCACAGACGTACGAGTCAATAAAGCGGGCCTGGTCTTCACTAATGTTAACACATGCCCCATGGAACCAGTTGGAGCACAAGTCACAGCCAATGTAAAACCTGGAGGAGTGGAGGAAGAATAGGAGAGAAATCAGACATCTACAGTTTCTACTTTACTACTGCTTAATTGACTTGATTTCTTTGTTTAACGTCGGTTTTCGAGTCCTGTTGCTGTCAGGTCTGATATCGCCGACGGATACTGCTTAATTTACAGTTTCATGATAATTTAAGTTAAGTAATGTGACGCAGGAATTATTCTGTTCTTCTAAACAAATTTTAATTCTGCTCCAAGAGAAGAATTTCAATTAGAATGACACGGGGATAAATGAAAACAAAATGAAGGATTAAAAAAAAAAATCATGACACGGGGATGCATGAAAACAAAATGAATGAAGGATTAAAAAAAAAATCCCATGAAAAAGGTTAGCACACAGAGTCAGATACACTTACTTGCTATCATCATATGGAGTTTTGCACACACAGTACAGCTTCTCTTTAGGGTTCAACCCTTTGACCCCTGTAGAAATAAGCTTCTGTTTACGTTTGCGAGAAGTGGACTTTGTATCTGCAGCATTTTGCTGTGACTTGGGCATTTCTCCTTGCTTCTTGGCGGCCTTGACATTCGTACATAAGGTCACCGGTGTAGGCGCAGTACTGGTAACTGTTACCCCGCTGGCTGCTGAACCTGACTGTGGGGACTTGACCGAAGTTGAGGCCTTGACCTTTTTCAGTTTTTCTGCCATTTCATTCTGAAGAAAAGTTAAAAAACACAGTAAAGATGAACTAATCATTAATAAGATTTGTATAGTAGCAATAGTGGGTCAATTGCAGTATAGTTGGCACTGAATCAATGATTGAATTTCACAATGAAGCCTGCAACCCAGTGTAAAATGTTAGAGAACACTAGTTACTCGATGGCACAACAAGTAGAAGAAATATATCACTACCTCTTCTGGAAACAAATTTCCTATGAACAGATGTTTGTCCTCAATGAGTCAATGCTTCATTAATATTTTACAATTTCCCTATCCCCTCAATGATTACAGTGAGAAGGGAATCTACGATCAAGATTTGAATTCTTCATGTTAGCCCTTTTTCAACATAAGACTCTTCCTTATTTTTCATCCTCAACTTCTCATTCACTCAAATCTTTTTCTGAACCTATAATTTAACACCTAGGACATCCACACACAAAATTCACTTACAAAGATCTCCTGCTGCAAGTTCTTCTCCATCAAGGAGCGTTTGCGCAGAATCTCCTTTTTCAAACCTTCCTTGTGTTTGAACAGGGCCTTCTGCTGGTTGATGGCTGCCATGCGTTTGTGTTTCTCTTCCGCAGACTCCAGTTTCTTTTTGTTCCTCTGCTCCTGCTTCTCTTCTCGCTCAATTTTGTCTAAGATGTTCTTCATTACCTGGTAACACACCGACGACCTGCAAAGCACATCAGTTGTTATGAATGACAGGAGCAGCCATGTTGATTGTCATAATAAAAATCCTTTATTTTTATTAAAAAGAATAATTTGTCAATACAGTAGTCTCCGCCTAAGAAACCGCTCCTCAGGAGACATGATTACCTTGTTTTTAGCCATATCAGGCTCTTAGGCGGATTTCAAATGGCGATAAATCATGTACACCATAATAGCCCTCATTTCTTGCAGCACTAACACATTAATGTAGCATCATCACTTGCCAAATCAATCTGTGATTGGCTTACTTAAATTTTAAGAACACTTATCAAAACCATGTTTATTCCCTGCGAGATTATCCATGTCTCCATTACGCAAAACGCAAGACGCTGGGGCTCTATTCCATAAAATCTGACTCAAAAACCCATCTTTCCACTAGGCCTACACGGGTCAAAACAAAGAGCAATGTTGCATCATGGCTGGATAGGGGTGAGACTGGGTTGCGGGGTCACACGACATCAAGACTATGGGGAGGAGGAGGGGATGTTGAATGGACATGTTTCGGGCAATGAGAGCGGATAGGCTTGGCCTGCTGAACAAGGGTGGGGGTGAGGTGGGGCGATGGGGCAGAGAGAATGCGGCTTTGCTTTCCACCACGGCTAGGGCCTAACTATAGAACAAAAGCAGGGCGGCTGACAGTGTTTCTTATGATTAAGGCCGCGGCTACTTCAAAAAAAAAAAATCAGTCGGGTAAGAAGACCGTGTTCTTCGGCAGACATTTTAGTTGAAAACGGGCTCTTATGCGGACAAATTATATAGGGAAAATTCCGTTTCACGAGAATGGCGGGTTCTTAGGCGGAGACACTGTGTAATAATACTTCTCATACAATACTCAGTGTAAGAAAACAATAATAAAAAGATCACCGCCTAGAGTGACTGAACTCTAAACAAAAATTCAGTGCTTACCTGCTTTGTTCCTCCTTTTGCTCCTGTGTGAGGCCTTTGCCCTTAGCCTTATGTTGATCTGCCACTGTGCTGGATGGGCTCGGACTGATGAGCTTGGTGCTAGTGATGGCGCTGCTTTGTGCCACACGCTGTATGCTCGGAGTGCTGCCGGAGATAGCCACAGCGGCTGATGCTGTGGGTGTTGTCCGCTGCTGTTGTTGAATCTGTCTTTGCATGGCGAGCAGTTTCTGTTGAATTTCTGGTGTCTGGTTTTGAAGCAAAGCTTGTCGCACAACTGTTGAAAAAGAGGGGGTTGGGCAGAGAGAGAAATTGTTTCAGTTAACCATTCCCGTGACCGTTCCAACCAGTTGAAGAAAATTCATCAAACTCCTTATTCAGCCCTGGCAGAGAATGGGTGAAATTATCTTTGGTGGTGGCCGAATGGTTAGAGTGTTGCACTCCTAAACAAAGGGTCCAGGGTTCGAATCCGGGAGATGACCGTGTTATGTCCTTGGGAAAGACACTTTACACCATTTTTCCTCTCCCCACCCAGGTGCGAATACCGGCCTATTCTGCTGGGGAAGTAAGCCTACGACAGACTAGAGTCCTGATAGGAGTTGATGTAAAAATCATCTGTTCCGCTTCACGCTACCGAAACCAGGATAAGCTTCGGCTCTATGGGCTTCATAGGCCTTGAAAGAACTTTACTACTACTACTACTACTACCTTTTCACATGCCACCTCACGACAGCTATAGCTGCGTTCATCTCTTGGCTCACACATTATCTCTTCAATGCACTTTCTCCTCACAATCAACAAAAAATTACAATTTACTCGTCCACCAGTTTGAACATGGGCATAACTTCCCTATCACAATTATTTTAGGAGATGGTAGGCTTGGAACCCTATCAGCGCACTCAGTGATAAAAAAATCTTACATGAATGGTTGTGACTAGTTAGACATCAAACAAGAAGATTTTAGTTTAAAACAACTGAGCCATTTCATGTCATGTCATGTCATGGAAGTCCGTCGTATTCAACGATGACGTAGAAAGTGAGGGTGAAAAGGAGTCATTGAATCCTGGACGAGGAGATGTATGGAGGCCATAGGTTGCCCAAGCACCACGAACCCCCTCTCAATCTGAGCCGAAACGGCCAAGAGGGATGCAGGGCATAACATCTTGACCACGACGTGACTAGGAATTGCCAGAATAATGACGGAGTTCATCATCAAACTGCCTTTGGGGCTCCACTCCAGACTTTTTTGTAGGAGTTTACTCCCTTAGCCTTTGCCTTTCCCAGGCTCCCTGCAAGGCAGCAGGACCATTTGCCCACGACTGGGAGGCTTGTGGAAGGCCAGAACGCCCAGCTACCCAAGCAGGTCTTTAGATCTGCCCACTGAGAAGAAGAACCATTTACAAACCTGTAAAATGTGCAGAAAAAAACAGAGGACAGGACTAGATGGAAATAAAAATAGTATAGCCTTACCTTGTTCCACAACCTGAGGAGTGATGGCGTACTTGGGAGCCCCTGCTCCTGCACTTGGACTAAGTCCTGGGGTAGGACTGCCCAGGGACGTGGCAGCATCAGGGGAGGCAGACACAGTCACCGTGGCAGCACTGGTTGATGCCACCAAAGTGGTCTGCCCCTGCTGCTGCTGAGCCGCAGATGTGGTCTGCACAGCGAGTTGGGGGGTGAGTGAACGTACGGCAGTGATGGACTTGGAGGAGCCAGCAGGCAGGAGGATGCTGGAGGTGGGGGACAAGATGGTTTTGATGGGGCTCATGGACGCTGGCCCTGCCTTCAGCTGGATGGGGCTAGGGGTTAGGCCTCGCAGCTGCTGCGCTGTGATGACTTTAGCCTGGCCCCCGGCCAACATAGACGACCCCGGTCGGATGATGAGCTGGGCCTGGGTCGCCCCCAGAGGTCGCGTGATGATCTGAGTCCCTGAGGGTGGAGAACCCAGCAGTTTGGGGATCTGAGTGGCCGTTGACGAGGCAGCCAAGGTCAGGGTTGCACTATTCGGGGCCTGGAGAGTCCCAGGGCTGATGTTCAGCAACGACGTGCTGCCACCTGCTGGCCTCTGCAGCAAGGAAGTGCCCGAAATGACCTGGCCAGCCAAAAGTGAGGTGGCCGACTGGCCAGTGGCGAGGCTGGTAGACACGGTGGTGGTTGTGGGAATGGAGATGGTTTGGCTGGGGACCCCAGTAGACTTGAGGGTGGAGATGAGCGTTTGCTGTCCTGGACCCGTCGACGTCAGGCTGGACAGCAAGGCTGGGGACTGGCTGCTGTTGACCAGAACGGTAGTTACCCCGCTCACAGATGACCCAATGATGGTGGGGGTAGCAGATGGATTAATGGGTGTGGGGGCGCTGATGACTACAGCAGAATTCAGAGAAGGTGCCGAAACTATGGTCGCTGGGAGTGGGTTAGCCTGGCCGAGGGCTGACGCTGCACTTTGTGCCGACACAACTTGTGCGCCCGCAGGTCGTGTGATTATCACCTGTTTGCCAGGTGTGGAACCTACAACCTGCCTGACTGTAGGGAGTGTAAGCGTGCCAGAAGAGGAGCTCTGATTGGCCAGTTGGGCTGGGATGACCAGTCGATTCTGCGTTGCCACAGTGGGAGTGCCTGCAGACACTCCTGGCAAGCTCACCATGATGGTCTGCTGTGGTCGAATGCTGAGGGTGGGGCGGGGAGTTGCTGGCTGCGGCTGGCTGGCTTGACTCTGAGGCGTGGAGACGGACTGTGCTGTGCTGGTAGCTGTTGCTGACGTATTGATGGTGAGGATTTGAAGCTTGCCGTCTGGCATTTTCTGTATTATCTGGCCTGTGGAAGAATGAGGTGCTGTCAGTATGGGCATGGCCCTTCACAAAGAAACACAGATCAACATTACTTTAGCAGGTTGTTATGAATTTTTAAAGTGGGCAAAACT
Organism: Bullina lineata; assembly: GCA_039654405.1. Classification (NCBI taxonomy): domain Eukaryota; kingdom Metazoa; phylum Mollusca; class Gastropoda; family Bullinidae; genus Bullina; species Bullina lineata. The sequence goes on along the minus strand of JBDFRD010023881.1, from coordinate 1,740 downwards.
CAAAAATACTTGTGAAAATGGAATGGAACGATCAGAAAATTAGGACTGCTAGGAAGTTGTAAATAAAGGTCTTGTGGGTTGGGGTCAAACTTAAGTCCGAGGGGACCAAAAAAAAAAGGGCTGGTGTTTGTGGAAAGAAGGTGCAAGACAGCATCACATAGAATCTAGAGATGATTTTGTTTTCAAATTTTCAAAAATACAGATAAACTCAGAGAGGCATATTCCACAAACACATAATAAAGTATTATCCACAACGCTCTTCTTGCCAACACAGTAAATTCACAAATAAATACCGACAGTGAAGAAGACAGCGTTGAGAAGATACAGCTGTACAACATCCTACCTGGCAGCAAACCCCGCACTTGGATCTGGCCACCAGGGCCTTGGATGAACTGCAGGTTTTGAACAGGCTGGCCTGTACTTGCCTGCGGCTTGATCTGGATGGAAGAACCTGAAAAAGTAAAGTAGTGCTTGAACATCTTTTGAAAACAGTAATCTACAGGGTTCATAGCCAATTTCCTTGTGAACATTCAAGGTTTTTTTCCAGTTAAAAACTTAGTTTTCAAGGCTACAAATGAGGATGTCTGTGAACCATACACGCCCATTAAAACCAACGTAAACTTACCGACGATGACTGTAGATGTGCCTGCATTTGGGCGTTTCCGTTGACTTTGTTTATTAGCATTTTTATTGTGTGTTTTTTTTTTTTACAACAGGGAGGGAAGTCTAGCTCTTAATCTTCAAGGTTTTTCAAGGATTTTCAAGGTTTACTGACTGTTTTTTAAGGGTGTAAATTTGTTTTCAAGAGTTTTCAAGGCCTTGAAAAATGAAGTCGGTTTTTCAAGGTCTGCTACAAACCCTGAAAGTAATGCTTGAACATCTTTTGAAAACAGTAATCTATAGAAGAGGCTTTGGTAGGAGCTCGCAACTCAAAATGTTACACTTTTGTTGGCATAGTAATGAACATAATTTGTCAAAAAACTCAACCTTCTTGGTCAGAAGCAACAAACAGCCATGAAATGAATAATATAGCCATACAACATTTGCAGTCATAATAATTGAGCTCAGAATGTCTCATACATGAAATATTATAAAAAGTCTTTTAAATTTTGTTCATATGGGTTTTGCTTCCTTTTCAAATTATTCATACTTGAAGTGCTGAAAAACTTTGGAATTATGAATTACCACTCCTGAAAGATTTTCTTTCAGAACTATGATGATAAACAAAGTTCTGGCACAGCCTCAAATAGTATCTATCTGGCAGAAAGTGATATTTTTATCTACTTCAAATATACTGCACCTAAATCAACCCGCTGCTTTGACTCTGTCAATTCTCCAGTGCTTTAGGTTATACAAAAGCTATGCAAGGAATTTTAAACAAAGCGTTGCCTCAGTTTACAAGTGTTGTATGTCCACTTTTAATAAAATCCAAGTTAAGGCCACCTATAGACCTTTATTTTCATGTGTTGTATCTCCACAAAAATTGAAACTTGTCCGGTACCGGTACATGATTCAGTGTGGGATGAAAAACTGGGTTTACACAACCACAACCATAATTTGAATTTGACAGCATTCAAATTTTTAAAGCCTTTTTTTTTTTAAATTATCCGTGGACCTACGACACTTGTAAACGACGATAAAGAGCAAAGAAGAATTCTGTACAAGCGTTACCTTTTGTCCCTTGTGGAGTTGCAGGTGAGACAATTCTTGCCACTGATGAGGCAGGTGAGATGAGCCTGG
>JBDFRD010023770.1:0-15409 GCA_039654405.1 Bullina lineata | reverse complement strand
CATCATCATCATCATCATTATCATCATCATCATCATCATCATCATCATCATCATCATCATCATCACCATCACCATCATCTCGAGAAGTAAGTGAATAAAGTATCCAAATGTGTTTCTGTTACACCTCCACCCCCTTCCCCTCCCCCTCCTTGCCCCGCCCCTTCCTTGCCCCACCCCCATTCCTTTCCACCACAGCTATCACGTGCCCGGGCATGCGCATTCGCAATGGTTACATCGAGTCGCCGCAGGGCCGGACCACCAGCTACAAGTCGAAGATCACCGTCCACTGCAACCCGGGCTATAGGCTGGTGGGGCAGGCCATACTGGAGTGCAACAAGTGGGGCGAGTGGGAGCCAGGCAGGCCGAGATGTGTAGGTCAGTGGGTCGAATCTCGTGTGTATGTCTTGTGGGAGGGCAGGGATAAAGTTATTGAGTTTCATCGATTGGTGAATTTGGCAGTAAAATGGTTAAATGAGAGTAGATGTGTTCACCAGTTCGGAGGTTACCGTGAAGAAAATTATAAGATTATTGTACTTATCCTGGATATAATGACGCTGAGATGCAGAACAGTAAAAAAAAAGTTCCTTCAAGGCCAATGAGCTTCACAGAGCCGGGGATTATCCCGCTTTCAGTAGCGTGAAGCGGGACATCATTTTTACATCATCTCCTAGACAGGACGCTAGTCTGTCGTAAGCTTACTTCTCTAGTAGAATATGCTGGTACCCAATTTCGCACCTGGGTGGGGAGAGGGAAAATGGTGTAAAGTGTTTTTCACAAGGACACTTGTCCATCAAATTTGAATCCATCTATGATACACTCCCTGTCTTTGTAAAACAAAGGTGAATGAAAGCTGCAGGGAAGCTGAAAATGCAAAGTAGCAAACGCAACCAAATGAAACTATCCCGTAGAAATATAAAAGTCCTTTCTTTGTACTTTGTACTTCAATCATTTCTCCACTCAATCCTTTCTGTAGGATATTTTTTTATTTGATCTTCTAAACCAGCAATCAAGATTTTCTGTTCTCATTTAGTCCATGACCCCTACCCCTGCACATGGTGTATCTCTTCCGTTTAAACCCACCCTCATAGTATTCTCCAACACACACACACACATTCACACACACATACATTGATACGCGCGCACACACACGCGCACGCATACACACATATACATTCACATACACACACTCGCACACATACACACATATACAAAAACATTACATCCACACACACTACAACAAGAATTTGTGGATCGTCTCTGACACTGACTGTTGCCTTCACCATTCCCTCCCCCCTCCCCGCACACACACACACACACACTTGTTCCTCTGACCGTGTAGAGAAGAAATGCAAGATTCCTGCTCTGTCTGAGCACACGATAGCGGAGACTTCGGACACAGAGGTCAGACGAGGCACGGTGGTCAAGTTCTCCTGCGCTCAAGGTCAGTCAGAACCGGGTCTTTTATCCTATCCTATCCTATCCTATCCTATCCTGTCCTAACCTGTCATATCCTATCCTATCCTATCTATCCTATCCTATCCTATCCTATCCTATCCTATCCTATCCTAACCTGTCATATCCTATCCTAACCTATCCTATCCTAACCTATCCTATCCTAACCTATCCTATCCTAACCTATCCTATCCAGTCCTATTCTATCCTAACCTATCCTATCCTATACTATCCTATCCATCCGGTAGTCTTGTGGACCATTAGGGCGCCACTGGTAATCTTATCCTCCAATCCTCTGTTTCCAGACCTCCTGGTTGTCTCGCTTAAACTCAGTCCCGTCCATTCTGCCCTCCCATCTTTTCCTCTGTCTGCCCCTCCTTCTCACTCCTTGCATGGTGCCCTGCAGAAATGTCTTGGGAAACCCTGTCGATCTTGTGACATGGCCAAACCATCTGAGATTGTGTGTCTTGACAAGTTCAACAGGTCTTTGTACGGCCCAACGAATTTTATTTTCTCATCTATACGATTGTATATTTATTATTAACCCGTTCACTGAAATAGTGAGAAAAACTTGATTAAAAAACTTATTTCAGAATTAAAATTTGTTTTGTTAATAGTAGTGTGGAAAAGAAGTGGGTGTTATGTTAATTCACTTTCGGATTCAGCGAAGTGACACCATTAATGTTGGCAACTGGCAAGTTATTGAGTTTCATCAATCGGTGAATCTGGCAGTGGAAGGGTTAAAAGAGAGTAGAATTATTCACCAGTTTGGAGGTTACCGTGAAGGTAATTATAACATTATTGCACTTATTCTGGACATAATGACGCCGAGATGCTGAATTGTACAAAAAAAAGTTCCTTCATGGCCAATGAGGCCCATTGAGCCGGAGCTTAACCCGGTTTCGGTAGCAGGAAGCGGAACATATGAATTTTACTTCATCGCCTAGACAGGACGCTAGTCTATCGTTGGTTTACTTCCCTAGCAGAATATGTCGGTACCCAATTCTCACCTGGGTGGGGAGAGAAAAATGGTGTTAAGTGTCTTTCCCAAGGACACAACACAGTCATCTCCCGGATTCGAATTCTGGACCCTTAGATTAGGAGTCCAATGCTCTAACTGTTCGGCCACCGCGCCACCTTATGCAGAATTGTAGTGATATCATACTGTGTAGTTAGCGTACATTCCTTGTTGGCCTTGATGTGATTACACACCCAGGTAATGTCCATGGCCTGTTTTAAAAGTAGACGTAATGCATTATTGGTAAAGCTAGGCCTTGACTGAAGATAAAAAAATGCAACACGTTTTCACTTACGTCTGAACAACAGTTCCATGTCTAGGCTCTCTTTTGAGCAACTGATAGTCATTAGGTATATTATCATCTGTGCTTCCCCATTTTCATGTTCATACTTGACTAATGATTAATCATCTATGTCTGTCTGTATCTGCCTATGTGTGTTTGTTTATGTATGTGTGTTCTGTCTGTGTGTGTTTGTGTGTTTCTGTCTGTGTGTTTGTTTATGTCTGTCTGTATCTGTCTGTGTATTTGTGTCTGTCTGTCTGTGTCTATATTATATGTGTATGTGTCTGTGTCTGGTTGTGTAATTGTCTCTAACCGTGTCTGTATTTTGGTGCCTCTCTGTGTTTGTCTTTGCATATGTGTGTGACTGTCATTGTCTTTCTGTCTGTATGTGACTGTGTGTCTGTCTGTATCTATCTGTGTATATCTGTGCGTGACCGTCTTTGTATGTGTGTGTTTGACTGTCTTTGTCTTTGTCTGTCTGTCTGCGTCTGTGTGGGCCAGGCTTCAAGATGCTGACGCCCTACGACACCGTGCTGTGCCAGGAGAACGGATTCTTCGACCAGAGTGTCCCCACGTGTGACGCTCAAACCTGCACCGACCCGCCCTTCATATTGGAAGGAGAGCCCACCTTTCTCAAGGACGAATACCACGTGGGTGAGAGCGTCCAGTACCAGTGCTTTGATGGCTTCAACTTTAACCAGGACGTGCCCAACACAGAGGGCGTGGTCTCTTGCCTGCCCAGTGGTCAGTGGGAGCAAGACCTGCCTTCCTGCAAGGAGATCGTGTGTCCCAAACCTCCTTCACCCCCAAACATGGTCTTCAAGGGAGAGGACAGACTGTACGGCGCCAGGGTCACCTACACCTGCCGGCCGGGCTACGAAGGGAGGAAAAGCCGGGACGTGATCACCTGCGGCCAGAACGGGGAGTGGAGCCGGCTGGACCTCAGGTGTAGGCCTGTGCGCTGCCCCCCTCCTCCTCCTGTGGCGTTTGGACGGATCGATACTCCGGCGGAGTTGAAGTTCGGCTCCCGCGTGGTGTACCGGTGCGACACAGGCTACGAGCTGCTGGGGGACAGAGAGCGCGTGTGTACGGAGGACAAAACGTGGGAGGGGGACGAGCGTGTGTGCCGGCCAGTGCCGTGTGGTGACCCCACAAGCATTGACCACGGCGAGGTGGCTTTCGAAGGTACGACGTTTGAGAGCGAGGCCCGTTTCTCCTGCCTGCCAGGTTATGTCATGCAGGGGCCGAGCGTGGCGTTGTGTCAGGCCTCGGGCCAATGGGAGGCCGCGCCGACATGCTTGCCCCGGCCCTGCCCTGTGCCCCCGGAAGTAGCTAACGGCAAGTTCTCCGAGTCTCCACCGTTCGTGTTCGGGGACAGCGTGGTCTACACCTGCCTCACGGGGTATCTGCTGCAAGGGGATGCTACTGTGTCATGCCAAGAAGACGGAACCTGGTCCACGCCAGCCCCACAGTGTCAGATGGTCACGTGTCCAGAGCCCACAGCGCCTGCATACGGTAGGAGTACTTCTCTTGACTCCTCACATCTCTGTATTCTGTGGTGCTGCCTTCCCTCTTACATCTCACTCTCGTCATCCTTTACTTAGTTTCTAATAGCGATCTTACACATCATCATCATCATCATCATCATCATCATCATCATCATCATCATCATCATCATCATCATCATCATCATCATCATCACCTTGAATACGACAGTCTCCTCAACATTTGACCTTTGACCGTACCGTTCTTGTCCCTGCTTCCACTCCTCAGGCTCCGTGTCCACATCGGCCTTGACCTACAATGGTGTGGCCAGCTACACGTGTGACCCGGGTTTCAGACTAGCTGGTGCTGAAACCAGGTCTTGTCAGCTGACTGGAAGTTGGAGCGACGAGGCCCCAAGATGCCAGGGCACGGAATGTCCCGAGCCTGCAGCCCCGGAGCACGGCCGTGTGTCCAGCAAAGACCGATCTGTGGGCTCCATCGTCCAGTAAGCACATGAAATGCAAAAAAAAATAAATGAATGAAAGCTGCAGGGAAGCTGAAAAATGCAAAGTAGCAAACACAACCAAATGAAGCTATCCCGCAATTTTTTTTTTAAATCGTTACGAATGTTTGTGAGACATTTTTTTTTCTGTTGCCCTCTCCACAGTCATTCCCTTGCTTGCTAGTCGACCAGATAAGTCCTTTTGGAATCCAGGCTGTGTTTCTTTGATGCAGCTCGAAGACAGTCATGTCGAACGTTGGTTTGTCTTTGTGTATTTTTACGGGATAGCTTCGTTTGTATGTGTTTGTTACTTTGCAGTAAGTACCCGAACACCGTACCCCCGTCCTGCACAGCGGGCTAGGAGTGAGAGTTTGAGTCTGATGTCCTCATTGACTTGACCGCAGTCATTCCACATGTTCACAGACTCGGTTTGTAGCCAGGACACTGCTCGGTGGAAGATCATTTAATTTATTGGGCATAACAATCAAACCTCAGGGTGGAAAGAGCTCTGACAGACCATATTATGATGTAAACAGATTGGGCAGGATTGGGTGTATGGTGTAACTCAGTAAATGTAACATGTTTGAATTCAGACATCGGGTGTAAATTTGGGCTCGAGCCGGAAGACCCTACATTGCCCAATCAATCACAAAGGCCTTAACGTAGATAAATGTTGGATTCAAAGTGAAACTCTTTGATTTGAGCTGTGTTGTAGGAATGATTTATTGATGACCAAGGTCCTTGCTATCACGTGGTACAAATTGCACTTGATATGCAGTTACTTTAATGAATATCAGGACGCTTGTCTGTCGTAGGCTTACTTCCCCAGCAGAATATGCCGGTACCCAATTCGCATCTGGGTGGGGGAGAGGAAAATGGTTTTCCCAAGAACACAACACGGTTACTGTCCGGATTCAAACCCTGGACCCTCGGATTAGAAGATTATTGCTTTAACCATTTGGCCACCGCTCTACACTTTACTTACTGTTTAATTCACACCTTGGCTTCTTATATCGTTTTCTGTGTGTGACCACGTCAGTCGTGCTTCCTCCCCAGATATCACTGCGATCCCGGCTATGAGCTGCTGGGGAAATCCTTCCGCCGCTGCCAAGAGGACCTGACGCTGGATGGAGATCCGCCCCAGTGCCAGCCCAAGGACTGCGGGGCTCTGGCAGAACTGGACCACGGGCGCATCTCGCTGGACAGCCTGGGCACGAAGTTCCAAGCCGTGGCCACCTTCTCGTGCGACGCGGGCTACCGGCTGACCGGTGACCAGTCCAGGACGTGCACTGATAGCCAAGTTTGGTCCGGCCGCATGCCGGTGTGCCGGCCCGTGGAGTGCCCCAAATTCCCCGGCCGTTTCCCTAACGGCTTCACCAATGACACCAGCACCACGTTCGGCTCAGTCATTTCCTACAGCTGCGCGGATGGGTTCAAAGTTCAAGGGTCACAATTAAGGCGGTGCCAAGCTGACGGAAACTGGGACACGGAGCGGCCCACGTGTATCAGGGTCACGTGTCCACAGCCCAAGCTGCGCTACGGCTCTGTGAGTGCCGGGTCCGCGTACGCTGGTGACGTTATCAAGTACGAGTGTTTCACTAACTACCGCCTGGAGGGGCCCTCGGAGAGGCTTTGTTTGAACGACGGCAGGTACTCCCTCACACAGCCCGTGTGCACGCCCTTAAGCTGCAATCCCCCAAACGCGCTAGAAAACGGTGAGTCCACGGCTCTGAACGAGACGACCATTGAGTTCAAGTGCCGGAAGGGCTACTTCATGCTCGGCCAGCCGGTCCAGATGTGTGACTCCAACGGCAACTGGCCAGCCACCCCCGAGTGCAAGCCTGTGGAGTGCCGAGACTTGTCCACTGAAACGTTCAGGAACGGCCGGATCGTCATGAAGTCGAGGAAGTTCAACAGTTACGTGAGGTACGAGTGTAACGAAGGCTACAAGCTGAGAGGCAACCCCCGGAGGAGATGCGCTGCTTCAGGAGCCTGGCAAGGGCGAATACCCCGGTGCAGGGAGATTGAGTGCGGACATCCGGGCACCCTGGAACACGGCAGTGTCATTGGCTACGACTACGCCTACAAGGACGAGGTTTCTTTTGAATGCGACGAAGGTTTCCGACTGGAGGGGCCGAAGTCGACCCTGGTGTGTCAGTTGGACGGGGCTTGGGAGGAGCCCTTCCCCACGTGCGTGCCGGTCCAGTGCGGTCCCCTGGAGGTGCAGTTCGGGTCTGTCGTCATCCAGTCAGACGGCTTCGAAGGCAAGGCCTCGTACATCTGTAACGACGGCTACGGGCTAGTGGGCGACAGAGTCCGCGTGTGCGATGGAACTGGACATTGGACCGGCGAGCCGCCGAGCTGCGAGTTCGTGATCTGCCCGCCCCCGGAGCCCGTGGTACGGGCCAGCACGAGAGTGACGGACTTCATCCTAGGGGGTAAGGTGACCTATGTGTGTGAGGCGGGCTACGTGGTGCACGGCAATTCAGTCCGTGAGTGCACGCTCAACAAAACCTGGTCCGGGGCTCCGCCGGTGTGCGTGAACATCGTGTGTCCAGAACTGCCTTTCTTCGAGAACGGCCACATCGAGGGCGAGTCGGCCAACTTCCAGGAGGTCATCACCTACACGTGTGACCAGGGGTACGAGTTAGTGGGTGAGGACAAGAGGGAGTGTCTGGCCAACAAGGAGTGGTCAGGGGAGGAGCCTGTCTGTCAGAGAATCTGGTGTGGGTCTCCGCCTGCCATCCCCAACGCCTTCGTGAACCAGGAGACGAATTTCTGGTTCGGGGACTCGGTGACGTATTCGTGCGTCACAGGATACACGGCTTCCGGTCTCGACCGATCCACGTGCATGGCGGACGCCAGTTGGTCGAAAACTGAGTTTGCATGCACTATTGTTTCCTGCCCGTCTTTCACCGCCGCTGACTTCCCCAACGCCATCCTCAGTCCCGGCGCAGCATTCACTTACGGAAGCGTCATCGACTTCTCATGCGCGCTAGGCTATGAACTGATCGGCGCGCGAAAGTTGGAATGCCTGGCAGAAGGCGTGTGGAGTGCGGAGTACCCGTTCTGCTTTATAGTGCAGTGCCCAGAACCAGCGAGGCCCCAGTACGGCTTTGTCGAATACAGCTCCAGAAACTTCAATAGCATAGCCAAGTTTTCCTGCCAAGAGAACTACAGACTCCTGGGAGTGACCGCTGTCCAGTGCTTGGCCAGTGGACGCTGGAATGACTCGAGTCCAGTGTGCGAACTCATCACGTGCCAAGTCCCGCCGGCGATAATCGATCACGGGGTTTTGCTTTCTCTTGCTGCCTCGTACGTCGTGGGAATGCAAGCCGAGTACTCGTGTGATTACGGCTACCAAGTACAAGGGGACAACCCCCTCACGTGCATGGTGAGCGGTGAGTTCGACTTCCCTCCCCCCACGTGCACGCGTGTGTGGTGTGGAGGTGTAAAGTTGGCGAGAGTAGAGTTTGCGGACATTGTGGAGCAGAATGAAAAGTTCGCCACCTACCAGTGTAACCCAGGCTTCCGCATGAACGGGGAGGCTCGAGTGGACTGTGTGCTGGGAGGTGTGTGGGGTGACGCCCTCCCCACGTGTGAGCCCAAGCCTTGTGAAGAACCTACAGCGCTCGACAACGGCCGCATCATAGGGAACAAATTTATCTTCGGCCACTTTATCGAGCACGTCTGTGACGAGGGCTACAATTTAAACGGAGCGCTCATCCGCGTGTGTAACGAAAGCCAGCAGTGGACCGACGAGAAGCCAGAATGTGTGGCCGTGGAATGCGACAAACCGAGTGAACCGTTTGAGAACGGATTCCTCTCTGACGGGCCGTATAGGTTCAACGAGTTCGTCACTTACACCTGCTTGCCTGGCTTCGAGCTCGTAGGGAAGAAGAGGCGAACGTGCCAAAGTGACAGAACCTGGAACAAAAAAGTCCCCACTTGTAAGCGCCTGAGCTGCTCAGCTCCCCTTGCCATCGAACACGGAACGATTATAGGGGACTCGTATTTCTTCGAGGACACCATCTCGTACACTTGTGATCCAGGCTATGAAATTAAAAGCGGGAATGTAGAGAGAACGTGCGAAGCCTCACTATCGTGGACTGGTCTTCAGGCAGTCTGTGGCAGAATTGCCTGCCCGGAGCCGGACGCGTTGAAAAATGGTCAAATCTGGGGCTCGAGTTTCCTGTTCGGTGATAGAATCAATGTCACGTGTGACGTTGGATTTCAGCTGATCGGGGCGGAATACAGGACGTGCCAGGCATCCGCCCTGTGGTCGGGCGTCGAGCCGTTCTGTGAACAAATCTTCTGTCCGACTCCCCCGAGGCTGAGTAACTCTCAGAGTAACGCCAGCTTGGCCAATGAGTTATTCCCCGTGTTTACGAAAATAAAGTACACGTGTGACAAGGGCCACATCTTGAATGGAACGGGAGAGAAACTCTGCCTCCAGACTGGACAGTGGTCAGCCAATTTCATCGAATGTTACCCGGTATCATGTGGCGAGATCGCCAGCATTGAGCACGGAAGTGTCCAAGGCAGAGCGTACACCTACTTGTCTGTGCTGGACTTTTCCTGTGACGTGGGATTTGAACTCGTGGGCCAGTCGTCTCTGGCATGCGGGGAGCTGGGCCTGTGGAGCGCGCAGGTTCCCCACTGTGGCGTCAACAAATGCCCAGAGTTCATCCTCGAGAATGGATTTGTTGAGCTTCCGGATGACCAAAAGTCCAGCCTTAACGTGAAAAGAAAACGAAACGAGTACATTTACGGAGACCGAATCACTTTCCTCTGCAATTCTGGCTACGAAGTGGCCGGCGCTGTCACGTCAGACTGTACCGCGGCAGGAGCCTGGGCGGTCGTAGATACGACGTGTAAGCCCGTGGAATGCGCCGCCCCTGAGGGAATAGCCCACGCCGTATTCTCGGACTCGCCAACAGTGTACCAGGGCACGCTGGTCATTAAGTGCGAGCAGGGATACGACCTCATCGGAGACTCAGAGCTGACGTGCGGTGCGGACAGACAGTGGCTGGAGGCCTACCCGACCTGTGAAATACTGGCCTGTGGGACGCCACCGGAAGTGAAACACGCCAAGGTCGTAGGTGACAGCTTCGAGCTAGGGGACACCATCCAATACTCGTGCAAGGCGGGCTATGAGCTCCTGGGCAACAGCATGCTCACGTGCGGGCCCACAGAGGACTGGCTGGGTAGCCTACCCTTGTGTGTGGCGGTGGACTGCGGGGAGCCGCCCGAGTTTGAGCTGGCGACCGTTGAGGTGGAGGCAGCCACTACGTTTAAGAGCACGGCCCTCATGACGTGCATTCTGGGCTACGTCCAGCGTGGGAATGGGACTTTAGTCTGCGGCGCTGACCGCTCGTGGAAATACGACGCCAGGCTCACGTGCGAACCCCTGGACTGTGGAGACCCTCCAGACATACAGCGGGGCTCCGTGTCTTTTGACGATACAATTCTTCATTCAGAAGCGGAGTACTCATGCGACAAAGGTCATTTCATGGACGGGTCCAGCGTCCTGTTCTGTAACGAATACGGCGAATGGGAGTACAACTACAGAATGCCGTCATGCTCTCCTGTGGACTGCTTTGACGCGCCCGCCGTGGACCACGCTCAGGTGTCCAGTAACGGCACATTGTACCTGGCCAGAGCTGAGTACACCTGTGATGCTGGGTACCGCTATGAAGATCCTAAACAAACGACGTTGTCTTGTGGGGACATGGGGAAGTGGGAGGGCCAGATTCCTTCGTGCGTACTGCGTGACTGCGGTCTCCCTCCCAATGTGTTGCACGCCTACTTCTTACTGGACAACAACAACACAGCCTACCAAGCCCACGCCGTGTACCAGTGTGATGAAGGCTACGAGTCTCCAGACGCTGGCTCCGCTCTCACCTGCTCAGAATCTGGAGCCTGGGAAGGCGATTTGATCACGTGTTCTCCTGTCCACTGCACGGATGACCGCCACCTCCCGGAGAAACTAGACTACCCCTACCTGCCGGACGGCATATACCACACCAACAACGGCTCAACATACGGCGCTGTGGTGTTTTACTCTTGCTACGACGGCTTCACCAAGCAGGGGCCTGAGTCCATCGAGTGCTTGAAGACGGGGAAGTGGTCAAGCTATGACCACAAGTGTCTCCCCGTGGACTGCGGGTCTGTGGACCTTATTACCAACGGTCGAGTGGAGCTCGGAGCTACAACGTTCCGGTCTGAGGCGACCTACATCTGTGACCCCGGCTATTTCCTGGTGGGAGAAGCCATCATGACGTGTACAGAATCTGGACAGTGGTCAGTCGCCGCCCCGACGTGTTCGCCTGTAGACTGCCTTGCCCCTCCTGATGTTCCACACGGCACGTCCGCTTATTCCTCCACCGTGTTCCAGAGTCTGGCGACCTACTCCTGTGACGCAGGCTACACGGCCGCAGGTTCCACGTCGTTGCAGTGTGACGCAGCTGGCGTGTGGTCCGGACAGCTTCCAGTGTGTCTCATCATGAACTGCTCCAGCCCGGACACGATTCTACACGGCACTATGGCCTTCACGTCACTTCACTTCCTCTCTACAGTTTCTTACAGCTGTGATCCGGGCTACAGACTGGTTGGGGAAGCTGAGCTCACGTGTGGGGAGCAAGGGGCGTGGTCAGGCCAAGCTCCTCAATGTTCTCCCAAGGACTGCTCGCATCCTATCGAAATAAAGAACGGAGAAGTGACCACCACAGGCACAACGTTTGGCGCCTCTGCACTGTACACCTGCTTCCCAGGCTACGAACTCCGTGGTGCGGAGGCCATCTACTGTAACCATGAGGGCGCATGGAACAGCACGGCACCGGAGTGCGCTCCATTGGACTGCTTGGAGCCTGAAGCCCCGGACAACGGTAAAGTTATCTACACCAGCACCACGTTTACGTCGGAGGCGACCTTCCATTGTAAGGAAGGATTCCAACTTGAGGGACCGGAATTGGCGTTGTGTGGGCACGATGGTCTGTGGGTGAAGAAAGGCGTGACTGTATGTGTGCAGATTGTGTGCAGCGCACCGCCTGAGTTCCCGGCCACCACGGTGACGAACAAGGGCACAATCTATGGAGACCTGGCCTTCTACAGCTGTGCCCCAGGCTTCAAGATGAGCGGAGACCTGGACACCGTGAGCTTCAGGTGTGGAGGAACTGGTCAGTGGCAGGGGGATGCTCCGAGCTGTGACCCCGTCTCTTGCGGAGATCCAGATGAAATTCAGAACGGGGTTGTCAAATTCGAAAGCACGGGCGTAGGAGCTCAGGCTCTGTACTTCTGCGATGGGGACAGCTTCCTGGAAGGACCCTCCATCCTGGAGTGCATGCCTGATGGCACCTGGGCTCCGGGCGCACCCTCGTGCATCAAGGTACGCTGTCCAGAGCCGCCCATCTTTGATCACACCGAGGTGCTCTTCTCCAACGGTAGCACGGCCTCGTCTGTCACTGTGTACGTCTGTGAGAAAGGATACCGCCTACTGGACTCCTCGTCCCAAGAGAGGGTCCTCACCTGTCAGCGCCCTGGCACCTGGCTGGGAGGGTTCCCCTTGTGTGCGCTGGTGTCCTGCGACACGGAGCCCCCCTCCATCCCCCACGGCACGTACCTGAAAGATGGAGACACCTATGGCTCCTTCGCTCACTACGCCTGCGACACCGGCTACGTCCTCTCCGGAGATTCGTCCTTGACCTGTGGCCATGAGGGTCACTGGACAACTCCCGTGATGCCCCATTGTGAGATTGTTTCCTGTGGTCCTCCCCCAGACATCCCCATGGCAACCTTTGACCCCAACACGCCTTTGACCTTCGGCCAGACCGTGCATTACGCATGCGTGGAAGGGCACAGAACAAAGGGGACGCCGTCAGTGACGTGTCAAGCCTCCGGTTGGTGGACAGAAGCGTTCTTTGTCTGTGAAGGTAAATACCTCAATCTTAAAGTGCATGTGAAGGTAAATACCTCAATCTTAAAGTGCGTGTGAAGGTAAATACCTCAATCTTAAAGTGCATGTGAAGGAAATACAGAAATATTAAAGGGCATGTGAAAAACAAATAAAAAGTAAAGTAAAGTTCCTTTAAGGCCAATTAGGCCCATACAGCCGGAGCTTATCCCGGTTTCGGTAGCGTGAAGCAGAACAGATGCTTTTTACTAAATCTCCAAGACAGGACGCTAGTCTGTCGTAGGTTTACTTTCCCAGCAGAATATGCCGGTTCCCGATTCACACCTGGGTGGGGAGAGGAAAAATGGTGTAAAGTGTCTTTCCTAAGGACACAAGACGATCAGCTCCCGGATTCGAACGCTCTAACCATTTGGCCACAAGTGCATGTGAAGGAAATACAAAAATACGGGCATCCTAGAGTGCCTGTTTCGTCTCCCACAGCCTTCTTTATGTTTCTGATGCTGATGAATGCAGAAGGAGATGTAAGCCACGGACTGTCTGTGAAAGCCATTTGTTTGTTACTTTTGTTTACTGGTGTAGGCCTACTTGTCTGTGATCGGTTCATGAAAAAAATGAATTCTTGCAAAATTTGAAGACTGTTTGTTTAGTGGATTGCTTCGATAAACGGCTACGTTTGTAGGAGGCTGGTAGGCAACTGTGTGGCACTTACTGTTGTGTACTTGGCGAGTTACTGTGTTGGTGTTGGCTGTCTTTGTGGACACTTTGAACCGCCCTGAAGTCCATGATATCAGAGCAGTTATTACCACAGAACATACCGTGAGAAATCATCACTCGTCATCACCACGAAAGTTGCTATTGCTGTCAGTTTAATATTACTGTTGGCACTGATATACTGGTATACAGCGTAATATATATAATACATATGTATATATATAGAGAGAGACACAAAAAGGATCGGTAATGGGAACTTTGTGACTATTCAGGTATATGGGAACACATCCTTCCACTAGTTGTACAGAGTAGAGATTTGGTATGTTAGATCAATTGAAAGCCCGGATGCCAAAATGTACAAAGTTATATCATAAAAAGTTTCAAACTACAAATTTAGAAAATATATTATATATACGTGTATATAATGAGGTTTCTGGGGCAATGGATACGGGGCCATTATTATGTTTCACATATGATATTTTCCAAATTTGTAGTTTGAAACATTTTGTGATATAACATTGTATATTTGGCATCTGGGCTTTCAAATGATCTAACATACTAAATCTCTACTCTGTACATATACATATACATATATGTTTATGTATTCTTTCACACGCTTTCGTGTCCTACGTCTTTGCCTTTGTGTGTTTCTGAGTGCTCGTGTGTGTGAGAGTAATCGTGTAATAAGCCAGCAATAACCAAAGGAGGAACCATCTTCAATCTCTCACGTCTTCATGTTTACCCCCCCCCCCAAAAAAAAAAAAATCCCCCTCAATCTCTCTCTTTACGACCCTCCTCCCTGTCCAGCCGTGCTGTGCAAGCCTGTGGCTGTGCCTGAGAATGGCGCCATACAGAAGGTGCCCGAGTCCTACACAGCCGGCACGTCCCTGCACTTCCTGTGTGATGAAGGTTACGCACCTGTAGGCGACACCTCTCTCACCTGCCTGGAGGATGGAGAATGGAGCGCTCGTCCACCTGCCTGTCACAAGGTCATAGGTACGTCATACACGGGTGCACGTTTCGTCAAGGTGCTATCCTCTTGGCGAAAGTCAGACTTAGGCCAAAATGCATCTGACTCACTTCTAGAATCGTTGTAACTCCCGCTGTCATATTTTAATGAAATTAATAAAATGTGCCACCACGTTTCACTATAAATTCCCTAAATTGCATTTTGGCCTAAGTCAATAATGACATAGAACTTCGATTGTAATCTTCGATTATCTTGAAACCAGTTAAAATGACTTAGGCCAAAAGGGTAGCGCCTTGACGGTTTGCTCAAACTCAGTTTCCCAAACTTGGGGTCATGACCCCCACGACCTTTTTCTGGGGGTCATGGAGGGTCTGTGAGTTCACCCTGGCACACCATTCTCATTATGGAACATGATTAAAGCATTTATTGTTCATAAACTTTGGTGTTAAATATAATTTTTAATTATAAACATCTTTTCAATTTAAATAGAATTGTATATTATATAGGTTACCAGAGTAATTGAAGTTAAAACACGTTTTTCGAAATCTTATAAACGTAATAATGTTGGATTTGCTTGTTTGTTTGTTGTTGTTGTTTTTAGATGGGGTTGTGTTTCGTTTTTGTTTTGTTTTTGTTTTAGGGCAGAGAGGTGGTTATAATAGTTTTATAAATACTTAATGGAATCACCTACGGGAAAGTTTGCTAAACATGGCTCTGGCTTCGTTTCAAGTGTCACTTCACTTCTACCCCTGCTTCACACGACGTCCCCACGCCTCCCGCGCTCTGTGCACGAAGACAAACCCAGCGAGGGCTTCGTACTTTATCGGCTCTTTAACTTTTTTTTCTTTTTCCACCCCTTCACTCCCTCCTTGACCCCTCCTTCCCTCCTCCGGCTCTTTAACTTTTTTTTCTTTTTCCACCCCTTCACCCCCTCCTTCACCCCTCCTTCCCTCCTCCGGCTCTTTAACTTTTTTCTTCTTTTTCCACCCCTTCACCCCTTCCTTCACCCCTCCTTCCCTCCTCCGGCTCTTTAACTTTTTTTTCTTTTTCCACCCCTTCACTCCCTCCTTGACCCC
>JBDFRD010023659.1:0-15416 GCA_039654405.1 Bullina lineata | reverse complement strand
CTTGAAAATACAAAGACATGTAGTAATAGCCTATGGAAGGCCTTTGATGGGTTTAACTCAGATTTTGTGAAAAGTGGGCATACGACACTTGTAAACTGAGTGGACGAATTGTCTACCAGGTTTCTGCTTTTCAATCTCTTTAAGTCCTCATAGAGATATAAAAATTTGTTTCCAATATATTTTACATATTTTGTATCTTGTTCTGTAGGATGCTGTAACCTTTTCGATTCTTACGGATAACAATGGCCAAGCAGCAAGAGAATACTTTGCTATAAGCCCTTTGACTGGGTCCATTCGCATCATCAAGAATTTGGAATTGTCTCAGCCAACACAAACTTTTCAGGTAAGAGAACTGTTATCATTATTGCTGTTCTTAATATTGTTACTGTTGTTATTGATGTTGTTTGCATTATTATTATTATCATCATCATCATGATAATTTGCCAAACAACGTGACTCTGAATCCCAGCTCTGAGCAAAATGAAAAAAATAGAAAAAGAAGAAAAAAAAAGGAGAACTTTAGAATAAGACTTCTATTCTTTTCAGTCTCCTAGTTACCTAGTTGCCTGACACTTGAAGAAGAAGAAGAAGTTACCTTCTCCATCCATAATCTTATGTCTTATCAAGGAAATCTTAAAACGTGATTGATTGAGGACTTCGGAGAAGCTAATACAAATGTGTATGTTATGATATTTTTAAGTATATAATGATTACTCATTCTCTCTGTAAAAGTAGTTAGTGAAGATCAAATGTACGAAGCATATTATAACGTTATCATCATCTACTCATCTAAAATTTTAAATTTTAAAGCAATTCTTCTCTGTCATTGTTACACATAAACTTATCCACATTTTAGCAAGTGAAAGACAACTTTTTACAGTTCTGCCATGTATTCTGCTTTGAACTCAACAGTTGTCTTTTTATATTATTTTAACGTTATTTTCATCGACATGTTAGGTGAGTATTTTGTGTCAGTCACTAGCATTGTCTCTCGAGAGAACAAGACAAAATTATGAATGATTTGAGACTGGTTTATTTCATGTGCCTGTTTTTGTTAGGGACTTGACATTACTAGATTTATATTATTTGAAATCTCCACAGTTCACTGTCCTTGCTCGTGACAATGGAGTACCAAGCAGATCCTCACTGGCCAATGTGAGAATCACTGTACTGAGGGATCAATTTGCACCGCAGTGTATATCCTTACGTCCAGTTCAAGTCAACGAGCGAGATCCTGTTCCAGGCACCATTCCCATTTATACCTTCCAAGCCAGAGACCAGGATAATGTCTTGGTAAGCAAGACTGGAATTCTGTCTTCTCTTTGAGGTCTTGGGGGAAAATTCAGTCTTTTAAGTTGCAAAATTTTTCACAAATCCGTTATTTATTGTTTTGATGAATGTATATGATAAGTAAAGTTCCTTCAAGGCCTATGAGGCCCAACATTGCAGAGCTAATCCTGTAGAACAGATTAGTTGTACATTATACCTCCTAGACAGGACGCTAGTCTGTCAAAGGTTTACTTTTCCTATAGAATTTGCCCTTACCTGGTTCATACCTGGGTGGGGAGAGTAAAAAGTGATGTAAAGTGGCTTTACCAAAGATAATACTGTTGCCTGGACTCAAACTCAAGACCCTTGGATTGGGTGTCCAATGCCCTACCATTTATCCACTGCGTCACTGTAATGAATATGTATATTACATTTTTTTTTCATATTGCTAATCTTATGGTTCCAGAAACATGATTTGAAACTTTTAAGGCCTTATCTTTTGAAAGTATGAAGAACTATTCTTTGCTTTTTGTCTTCAAAACAGGGCACAGATCTGCAGTTTAGAAATTCAGGAGAAGGGTTGGCTTCTATATTCTTCAATGTGACGTCAACTGGTCAACTGTTCTTACAAGCCCCTCTCACAAATGTGAAAACCACTCAGTTTGTGGTAAGAAATTCCACTGCCTTGCAAAAATGTGTGAAGAATATATGAAAAAAATTACGCCACGGTTAAAAATATAATAATGTACTGACAAGAAAATAGAAGAAAGTAGATGCTAGACGCCTAGTTTTCTTTAGCTTTTGTTTTTAATCAGTTTGAAAACGTTTCTACAAAACTTCTACTGTCTAAAGAATGGAATTGTCCTTTCTATTTGACACAGTTCATAGCAGAGGTATACAATACTGCTAACCCGAAAAAGGTTGGAACTTGCAACCTCCAAATCACAGTGAGACGTAACGTTGCGCCACCAGTCTTCCAGGGAGGACCATTTTCTAAAGAAGTGTATGAATTTGAACCGGCTGGCTTTGAAGTATTGACTATCCAAGCAACAGATGATGACGGTGTAAGTGTTTCTTCAGTAATGTCTTACATGTGAAGTGTTATGTACTCTGTATGTTACTATGGAAATATGTTAAATATTTGGGTGTAAGTTTAAAAAAAAAAAATAGGGGTGGGGTGTAAATATCTGTAATTAAAAGGGGAGGCAGAACAAAAAGAAACACATTTGTGTAATACACGGAACTGTCATCCACATTGAGAAATTGATGAAATGACAACAAACAATTGTGTGCAAAAAGAGAGATGCATATTATGTTGCATGAGCCCAAATTAAAATATGCTTTGTTAAGGTTAAATAGGTTTACATTATGAGGTAAAAGGCAGAAGGCTTGAACTGTTGTCTCTGTACAGTTAGTTACAAATTACTTATTAATTATTCATAATGCCATTTATTTAATTGCACATTTTGGGCTACTCATCGATTTCTAACATTTATGTTGGAATGTCTCAGTTCATTTTGAAAGACCTGGCTGCATCCATATTTTTAACAAGGTAGAAGTGTGTACACTTTTCATGTGGTTTCAAAACCGAGGTCGTTTTTAAAGTGGTGCTATTTGAATTATGCCTTTTTTTTTTAGTTGTATTCCACAAATTATGATATTACTATTAGCACAAAAGGGAACAGGTGCGATTCATCATCTTTATGTTCAACCATATCAAATACCAAAATAAAGTGCAAAAAATTAAGGCATGATACATTAACTTGGAGAAGCTTTAATCTGGTGTTGGCTTTAAATTGATTAATTTTTTTCAAATCAAAATTATTGCACCTATAACAAGCTTCACTTTGGATATTGACTGAGGGAGAGAAAGAAGATGGAAATCTGTCACATGTCACATTGTAAAGACACCTTGTCAGATACTAAGGGATTCCTTGATTGATTGATTTAATAATTCATTCATTCATTTATTTGTGTGTGTCAATGTGTGTGTGCAGGGGGGGAGTTTGATTGAACAAGTCTCTCCTGTATTATTTCTTCAGCAAGCAACCAAGTTATTTCTGTGTTGGGTGATGTTGGCTAACCTGAAATCAGGAAGCAGTTGTCTGACCCCATTTTAACAATGTGAACACAGTGAAATTCAAATTAAGGTTTTGTCCTTCTCTTATTCCCCCATTTATCCTGCTCCTCTCTCTCTCTTTCCTCCACCAACCCCCCCCTCAAAAAAAAACAAAAACAATCCCCAGGATGCGCTTGTGTATGAACTCACAGGTGGTCCTACAGAACTGAGAAACTACTTTAGAATTGGATACACGAATGGAAGACTTCAGTTGGTCCAACCACTTTCTTCAAACTCACGTAATCGATACGATGTAAGTAAAACTGTCTGTCTTTTCTGAGACTATGGCAAACAAATATTCAAGTGAAAAACCTTTTTTTTTTTTTTTTGCTAGCCATCATGAAATTTTTTTGTTTACTTGGTGTCATTTCTCGTGGTAACTGAAAGAAATACTTTTGTTTGTGTTTTGTGTTGTTTTTTTCAAGCAGGATAAGAGTACATTTTGATCGAATTAGCTTAGTATTGTAGTGCGGCTTTGTATGGACAGAGTCTTAGAAACAACGCTTGCCCAGAGGTGTTGGCTCTCGTCCGGTCTTTCCAAAGGAAGAAGATAGACAATATGTTTAGAAGTAGTCTGACTACTGGAGATTCTGGAAAGTAGATTGATGTAATCTCCATTGACTTCAAATCTCTACTCCTTATTTTCTGCCTCGATTTAGTCCCTTAATGTTACAGCCTCCTGATCAAACCCACAAGATAGTTGGAACAGCAACGTCAGTACCATCTACTGTTGGCAGGATAATCTGGCCTGACTTAAGCTTGTTATTACAAAATTCAATAAGACTAATCTGCTACCATCAAACCAAGTGAACAATTTTTAATGAGGTCTTTCATTTTTTTCTGCAAACAGTTTAGTGTACTTGCTCGAGACCAGGGCAAGCCTGAAAAAACAGCTTCTGTTCCCGTGACGGTGACTGTTCGTCGTGATTCTCTACCAAGCTTTGTGGGACTGCCGGAGACTCAATCACTGACAGAAGATGACAAACAATCGAAGGTCCTTTTCCAGTTGAATGGAAAAGATGATGACCTCCTTGTAAGCTAAGCCACCATATTCATTTTATTATGTTACCAGGGGCAGTATTAATTGTTCAATAGACCCTAAGCCATAGTGAAAGTGCACTAATGTAAATTTAAGCTGAAGCCTCAAGTTGAACGGTAATAGATAATAAAACAATCTTCGGAGTTTACCAATTGAGATCATGTGATAAAAGTGGATAGTATTTGCTCAGGGAGTTTGCTGTCAATTTGAGTACTAAAATTTTCTTGAAAGTGGTTTCACTAGACGAGAAAAATTCAGTTGAATTATTGATTATATTTTTCTCAACTTAAACGGGTAGTGTTTTCTAACTGGACCTCTAAATCACGACTGGAATGTTCTGATTCGAACTAAAGTGAACAGGGAAAATCTCAAGGTTGCTGTTTATGTTGTACATGTAACAGAACTGTAGTGCTTGAAGCATTGAAACAGTTTACCTGCCTGACTTGTCTTGCCATTCAACATTGTCAGCTTCAAGATTATAACAAAATTTGACACGGATACTCAGCATCAATACTAAACATGAATGAGAATCATTCTTTTCTGCCTGTAAAAAAGGGATTTTTAGTTTTATTAAATTTGATAAACTTGAATGTTTTCCTTTATTTTTTATGAACACAATTTCATCATCTCTCAAGCAATTGTTCTCAATTTTCTGGGTCAGGTTGTTAAAAATTCTTGGAATTCTTTAAGTCGGATCTCCCTCATTACATCCTCCTTACCCCATTCCCCTCTGCCTTCCACACACACACACACACTTTCTTTCTTTTTTTTCTTGACAAGTTACTATCAAATTTAATGCTTGAGCTATATGACAAAGTGTCTGTCAGTAAACACATTTCATTATTCCTTCCAGGGTCAACTCGAGTATGCCCTCACTGGCACGGAATCTGCACAAGCTTACTTTAGAATTGACACTGCCAACCAGGTTGTCATTTCTCGGGATCTCATTGGTGATACAAGAAAAACATATATTGTAAGTAAATATATTGATACAAAAAAATGGGTTTAAGATATTTTTTTACAAAAAAAATACAAACAAATGGTTGGTGATATAAGAAAAACATACACTGTAAGTAAATGTATTGATACCAACAAAAATTAATAGGTTTAAGACATTTTTTAGATGAAATGAGATCCTTTCTATTTTTACAAAATACTACAAACAAATCATTGGTGATACAAGAAAAACATACATTGTAAGTAAATATATTGATACAAAAAATGAGTTTAAGACATTTTTAGATGAAATGAGATCCTTTCTATTTTTACAAAAAAAATACAGACAAATCAGATCCACTGATGTCAAATTAAATAGGTCATTGGAAGTAGACCTGAAGAAAGTCAATATTCGTGATTATACAGTTGAACAATGAGGATTGACATAAACTTTAAAAAGAACAAGTACCATTGCATCTGGGACGGCCGATGCTAGGTTCTGGCTTTAGGGGAAGTTGGTCATTTTCCTGTGCACTACAAAAGGAAAGAATATCTTTTTCTTAGGCCCAAAAAGACAAAGCATGTCATTTTAGGGTGATTTCTAGGGACACTGAAAAAAGAAATAATGGCCATTTCACTGAGCCCTTAGAAAGGTGAAGTAATGGTCATTTCACTGAGCCCTTAGAAAGGTGAGGTAATGGTCATTTCACTGAGCCCTTAGAAAGG
The DNA here is from genome assembly GCA_039654405.1 of Bullina lineata. Lineage (NCBI taxonomy): Eukaryota > Metazoa > Mollusca > Gastropoda > Bullinidae > Bullina > Bullina lineata. Next base: position 9,327 of record JBDFRD010023659.1, on the reverse strand, counting down.
TGAAGTAATGGTCATTTCACTGAGCCCTTAGAAAGGTGAAGTAATGGTCATTTCACTAAGCCCTTAGAAAGGTGAAGGGATGGCCATTTTGTTTGCCCTTAGAAAGGTGAAGTATGGTCATTATGCTAACCCATTAGAAATATGTAGTAATGACTAGGTTCGACAAAGGAGAGTCAGATATGGTGGAATGTAAGACGATGAAGCTATTTGATGTTTTCCTTACATTGGAACAAAACCAGCAGTAATCTATATCCACTTCCATTTCAATTTGATCTTCTACCATAAAATGCCAATGAATTATTTTAATCAAGTTTTGTACTCAGAGAAGCGTAAATACTTTCACTTTCATAATTATGCTGTTTGCTTACTACACTATGTAACTTTGCCCCCATAAATCGAAAGAACCTGTCGCCCAGTGTGCTCTCTCCACTTTGCTTGTCACTGATTTTTTTTTTTTTTTTTCACAGCTGAACCTGGTTGTTTTTGATAGTGCACTACCCCAGCGTCGCGGCTCTGGTTCAGTCACCATAAGTGTGCGAAGAAATGAATTTGCACCAATGTTCCAGAATGAACCATACAGATTCAGTGTAGACATTGACAAACCAGGTGGTTCCATCGTTGTTGGAAAAGTCAATGCCACTGATCGTGATGGGGTAAGAACAATGGATTGTTCTAGACTAGTCTCACTCAGGTTTTCTCTAATTATTGGTTTCTTCCTCTTATTTCTTCCCCCTCCTCCTCATCATCAGCCTCTTCCCTCATTTTCTTTCAGCTTCTTTTTCTGATCTGTATGTTTGTTTGTTTTCTGGGTGGTCATGTGCATCAGAAATCATGCCCATTTTGTTTAATATTTAGAAAAACAAATTAGAAAATGAAAAATATATGATGCAGCAAAATCTATTTTGTCTTTACTTTGATAAATAATAGTATAAGTTCTCTTCTTCCTGTTTTTCCCTGCAACTCCTTATCTACCATTCAAAACCTCAATGACTGTGTCAGTTTTCTATCAGACCTTCTAAAATTCAAATGCCAGATACATTGATGGATTGGCATTTCATGAAAAAATGAAAAAGAAAAAATACTACAGTCCAGAAGACAATGAAATATTGGTAAATAATTCAAAATCTCCTGATGTATGGATGGGAAACGTGGACAACCACAAAAAACATCCTTATGAAGATCCAGACATTTGTGAACAGTTGCCTAAGGAAGATTTTCAAGAGCAAATGGGAAGATAAAATCAGAAATGAGGACATATGGAAAAGAGCAGGGCAGGCGCCCATAGAGGAAGAGTTGGGAAAATGAAGTTGGGGATGTACTGGGCACACTTTATGGAAATCACCAGGTAGCATCACCAGACAGGCACTGCAGTGAAACCCCCAAGGAACCCAAAAATGGGGGAGGCCAATGGAAACATGGAGAAGTGTGGAGAGAGACAAGGAATGAACAGGACAAACATGGTCAGAACTGGCAAAGTTATCCCGGGACAGAATGAAGTGGAAATGCTTTGTGAGTGGCCTATACCCTGATAAGGGGGAGGGGCAATGATGATGATGATGAATTCAAAATCCCTTTTCCTGAAGCTGTCAGCATTAAAGCCAGTACCGGTATTCTTGCATTTTACAAGTTCATTCTGCCTGGACTGTGGACTGTGTTAGTTTTACTTCTTGTCCCTCTTCTTTGACCCTAACATACTATTGTGGAGATCACTTTTTGAATCCATAGGATGCAAGATAGCTTTCTATTTTGAACTACGTTGTATCTGGTCTTTTCATTTCAGGATGTACCCTTTTACACTCTGCGAGCATCTGGAGAAGTACTTCAATATTTCGCTGTGAATTCTGTCAATGGAGAAATTTATACCATCAAAGATTTGTCCTCAATCCCAGCAAATACTCCATTCTATGAAGTAAGTTTTAAGATTCTTTGATCTCTGTCTAATTCAAATTAGGAGATGCTTGATTGATTTTAAAGATGATCTGCAGTGAAGAAGTGTGTTTCACGTAAATCACACTGATACTGTGGTATGAAATATTTTTTCTAATCAGATGACGTCTATGATCTTAAAGCCATATTATTTAAATTAAATGAAACTGATTTTGTTGCAGTACTTTTTGTAAAGCAATGAGTTTAAGCGAAAAATTTGTTCTTAAGCTCCTGTGAATGTAATTAAACTGCCTGGACTGAATTGGTTGTTGCTTTCTTTGCAGTTCATAGCTGTTGCGACAGATCGATACATTGATCCAAATACTGATGAAACTCCAGTCACAGTCACTTTCACAAGGGATCGCTTCCCTCCGGAGTTCTCAAGTTCGGAGTACACTGTCAGAACCAATGAGCGTGAACCTGTTGACGAAATCATCTTCAGAGATATTTCTGCCACTGACCAGGATCCACAGGTAAACAAGTGATTTATGATTTATTATATTGATGAAATGTTTTATATCGATTAATGTATTCAAGTGCATTCCATATTTTTTTGTTATGAAGATATCATAACATGGAATTCTTGTTGGATTTATTAGGATATTTTCCTTGCCATATCACGTCTGAGGAGAGAGGACATATCAATGAAAAATAAAGTGCACCAAACTGAATAGGTTAAGAGAATTTGTATGACTTCTTTAATTTCTCACTAAATGTTTACTCCAATTACAATATCCAGAAATATTGTGTCTGTAACTCCTCACTGAGGAATGATATAAGGGTTAGAGGTAATGCTATTGATACTTCTTCAACCTCAACAATTGAAAAAATTCTCCTGAAATTGTGCATCAACCTTGCTGTTTTGTAATTCTGTTTTACTCATCTGTGTTGACTCTTTTCTTCAAGCCGTTTGGTTATCACCTATATTTCGTGCTCTTATGAAATGGAACAGATCAGAGAAAGAATCCATTTTCAGAAAAAACATAAATATTGGACAAATCAACTTGACAGATGTCTGTGACCAAATTGAACTTACATTTTGCTGACTAGGGAAAGTCCCTATCTAACTGTGGTTCTAAATAGTTAGAAGATGTTTACAGTGTGAATTGAACAACACTTCCAACTGTTTCTCTCTTCTGACTCTCATATCAAAGACGGTTAGGAACTAATTATTTTACCAATTTTTTTGCCTGACAAACAATGATAACGATAATCCTTTTTATCTTGCCATAAACATACAGCACGATTTCTATCGTTGTCAAGATTATTCGCTTCAAGTGATTGCAGCCTGTATTACAATTAATCATGATTCTTTACATCGGTCGCCAGGACACAGCAAACCAACAAATCATAAAATCCATTACCATCGTGCCGAAAATGAGTTGCCATAAAATCACAAAGACTGAACAAATCAACAAGTCTTGGTTGAATAAACATAAGGAAAAACAATGAACCTTGTATAATCTTAACAACGCACCAGAGCAGATCACTTTGGTGGCAATTGTAATTTGATTTAGGGGTAAGTATAGTGGATCACGGAAGAGGAAATGAAAAAGAAAAAAATTAACCTTTAGATGTTAAGATATTAATTTTCACAAACACTGAGAAATGATTTGGGTTCAAAATTTCCTCCTATCTTTCAGAGCACAGTAGAGTATGCCATTATTGGTACAAACCCTGGTGACAGCTTCTTTAAGATTGGTCCAACTGATGGCTACCTACGTATCAAAAAGGACTTGCGTACTGACAACTTTTACTCAACAGAATACATTGTGAGTACATGATTTCTCGTATCATTCGTATCAAAGTTAATTTTCATAAAGCACTTAAAATTCTTCTCCTCTGTATTGCTTTAAGAGGAGAATCATTTTAAATAACCCATAAAAAAAATGTGTTTTTTATAGACACTTTTAAAGAAATTTGAAAAAAAAAAAAAAGAAGAGAGATTGTTTAAATTAATGTTTTAAGTAACATTGTATTCTAGAAAAATCATTAACATCTCATTCAAGCTGTGCTTTGAAACACTTTTTTTTTTCCAAATCTTTCAGCTGGATGTCATTGCATTTGATCCCAGTACACCCAATGTGCGAGACCAGGCAAGAGTGACCGTGATTGTAACCAGGAATCCCAATGCACCTGACTTTGGCACTCCTCGAATCAGTTTTAGTGTCATCGAGACACATCCGCTGGGCACCTCTGTATATACTCTGTCGGCGAATGATCGCGATGGTGTAAGTGTTTTAACAGTTGTAGATAATTCTACCGTTGAGTAGCTAGTGGGTTCAAGTACTATTACCGTTGTTTGCTTCAACTTTGTTTAATATTTGCCACACCAGCTTTGATGTTTTGTCTCGTGGCATTCCACTTGAACCTCTGTCTTGTACAGCCATGCTTTATGTAAAACCAGACTTTCCCACGGGATAAAAAATAAAGATGTGCTCAGTGTTTTTTTCTTTTATCCCTCAGCTGACATGAAGACATGAGTGTCTTTTAAAGAGAGAAAATGTTATAACGTATTTATTTTTAGAATCAAGTTCATGAACTTGATCAGCACTGATGCCTGTGAGGGAAGGTAGATAAGTTTGATAGGACCTTAGCACACATTTACACACATTTAATCCTTTTAAAGGATTCTTCATTAAACTATTTATGAGTCAAAGCAGCTTTTGGGAAAACACCACGTCTCCAAAATGGAAATATGCCTCTTTCTACTTTATAATTTTGCTCAAAGATTTAAAGAATGGTATCATGTAAATGTATTTCTTTTTAAACATGGAACAACCTCCATTTGTGTATGATCTAAAGGAAACAACTATTGTGAATTCCTTAGGATTACAGCTGGCTTCATGAGCTTATAGTGGTATAGTAAGCAGCTCAAAAAGAACCTAATTAAAATCAACTGATCTTGTTTCACATAATTATGCTTTGGAATTCTGTTCTCTTAGGATGCTGTTGTTTATACTCTGTTGAGTGACAAAGATGGAAAAGATGGTCAGGACTACTTCCTCGTGGAGAAAAATTCTGGAAAAATGTTCCTCAAGAAGCCTCTGACTTTGACCAATGAACAATCTTATACTGTGAGTAAAACTGAAAGCGCTCTTTAGTTTTTCCTATGTTGAAGAATTTCCCTCCCACCTCTTCCTCCCTCTCTTTGAAAATGAATGTGTGAGCATTATCCTTCATTATCTTAAAATCATGGTGCATTTTTTTCATTAATTTATTATTTAGGCATGGAGAAAAAAACAAACAACAACTTAAAACCAATCATGTTCTGGTAAAAACCCAAAAAGCTTTTTCTTATTGTGTTCATAAATGTAGAGAGTGTTGGGTCTTTAAAGGATGGTTTGGTAGTCCTTCCGACTTATATTTCCATGACATTTGCTTCCCATCTTGCTAGTTCCTAGAAAACATGAATGTTGCTATGCTAATTAGTTTTAATGATTGAAAGTGTAGATAAAATACATCTTTTCTTTTAAATTATTCTATCTCCCAACATTTCACATCAATCCATCAATGTGACCATTGTTTTTATAACATTTACTAGCCATCAAGTTTATTTTCACTTTCTTTTTTGAATGCATTAGATCTAGATCTATGCACCTTTATTTCTTTCTTTAAACTTCTGAATAAAGCACATTTCTGTCTGCTTACCAGTTGGTAGCCCAAGCTACAGACGATGGGGGACCCAAGAAGTCGACGAGCATTGACGTGGATATCAGTATTGAGCGAATTACTCGTCCAGTTTTCACTGTGCCGTCCCCTATTCCTGTCTCTGTCAGTGAGAATGAAGCTGAAGATTTTGTAGTCTACAGGCTGCGTGCAACTAAACCAGGTGCAAACGTAAGTTGCAAAGTGTTTCGGATCCATTTGTATCCCTTTCGAAAAGATCAGAGCTCATTAAATTTGTTGTAACCATACTTCACACATGTTCAACATTATCCAAATTACTGTTTTGAAAGAACAGTGTCTGAAATGCACCGATATAAAGCTATTTTGTTCCAGCCTTATTCATTCTTGAGAGCTTACAGTAATTTACCAATTTGTTTGCATGTTTTCAATTAAGCATTTCAGCCAGGAACTTGTTGCCATGATTTGTGCATTTTCAACTTACAGGTTCTGTACAAGGTAACAGGAGGAGACGACGCAAGCTACTTTTTCAAAGTGGATGAATCAAGTGGTAACATTCTGATTAAGAAAAGCTTACGTGGATTCACAGATACAAATTACAAAGTGAGTGATTCTTCTTTTTTTTTTTTTAAGGGGGGGGGGGGTTAAAAAAAAAGAGTATGAATAACAGGGAATGCATCAGGGAAGTTGGAAACAATGAAGAAAAAGTTAGGAATACATTGCCTATCACAAATAAAGGCACCAGATTGCAATAGAAAGACAATCCTTGTTCTAAACTAAACTATTTTCACCAAGAGTGTGAATCAAAATGATCATTTGAGAGGAAGAATGGTTTGTCTAACTACAAGAAGGAGATAATAGTGGTTTAAAAAAAATAGTGGTCGTTGGCATTTGGCAACTTCATCATTGAGAGCCCGTGCGTCAGCAAATGTATATATATATATATATATATTTAAGAAAAAAGATAATATCTTTTTCATTTTATTTTACAGTTGTTTGTGGACGCGTATGATTCGCGATATCCAGATTTCCCACAAAGTGCTCAGCTTGACATAACAGTGGATCGCAACAGGAACCCACCCGTGTTTATTGGTGGTCCATACAGAGCAACTGTGACAACTAGCAACGAGCCGGGTGACACCTTAGTCACAGTGAATGCAGAAGATAGGCAGGATGGCGTAAGATATTCTATTTTGTTGTTGTTATTATGTTAATGGTAAAAATAGCTTAGTGGGAAGGGTCCTCACTGTAGAGCCTAAATAGATGAGGTTCGTATCCCCTCAGCGATGGGTGTGGGTGTGTTGTTGTTATTTTTTTAAAATACAATGAACTGGCTTCACTTGAGCACATCCCAAGCCAGCTCCTCTTGGTAGAATTCAACGTGGACTGTTAGTCTGAGCACTAAGTTTTACTATTGTGTTTCTTGTAGTGCCTCCCGCATGTTTCTCATTGCCAAGTGTCACTGTGGTGTTGATGGAAAAAAGTATGAATCTCTTCACACTTAAGAATGCCGTGATACTCTGATGACTTGCTGAATTTTTCTAGCTGACAGAGAGTAAATATGCACCCAAGAAGTAGATTGTCTAGGAGGTAGAGGAGAAAAAGAGGAAGTGTGCTTGAATGACCGCAAAAATTTGTCAGTTAATGCTTGGGAAGATGTTGTGATAGCTGGAATGAGCTGATATTTCTTATCTCCTTAAATGATTGTGTTCAAAAAATATTTTATTTCTTGCTTCCAGGATTGTGATTCAGTTCCCCAGTTGAATATCATGCATTTCTCATAGTTTGGATTTGGGCACTTAAGGTTTTGCGTGTGGACGTTGAACAAGCCTAGTGGCCATTGCATGCACAATGCTTTTTTTTTTTTTTTTTTTTTCGGTTCATTGGTGAAATGCTTTATATGTTATATATCCACAGGATGATGTAAGGTACACTTTGGTTGGGCCTGATGAATGCACATCTAACTTCATTCTTGAAAGCTCAACAGGCAAGTTCCGATGGATGAAGCCTCCACTGACACTCAGTGAATACCAGGTAGGTTTGTGCGCATTTTGCAAATCCAGCATTAAATAACTACCAGGGATGTTGACAATGGTATTTTTTTGTTTTGTTTGTTGGGTTTTTTTTAATGGGTAGAGGTGACTGAGTTCTACTTTTTGTTGCTAAAGGGGTGGTTGTGGCTTGAATAAATTGTTGATTTTTGTACAACTTTTTATCTTCTATGATTGTATATTCATTGAAGCAAACATTCAGACACCTCCTGTAATTCTACACTAGCATTTATTTTTTTTAAAGAAAACTTTGTCTTGCTGGCATGAGGTGTGTATTGTCCTTGAACTGATGGATTCAAGGTTTATGTGCTCAAAATTGATTTTCCTAGGCACTGGTACTCATGTGTGTATTATATTCAGTTTATTAGACGTAGTCCTTGGGTTACTTGAACTGACAGTCTCAATTTTTTTGTTTCCCAGTGTGACATCAGAGCCACTGAAGTTGGTCGTCCAAATCCCAAGCAGGCAGACTCGCGGGTAACTGTCACAGTAACCACAGAGCCCGCTCCTGGCTTTAGACCTGTAGGACCACAAACTGTTGGCGAGCTGGAAAAGGGACCTTTGACATCCGTAGTGGCAACTAAAAATCCTCTTGGGGTGCGTACGCAAATTTCTGAACATTTCTACTGAATATCATAGTGAAAAGAGTTCAAGTGAAGTCTTAATAAGTTATTCCATATTTTTTTTTCTTTCAGTTTCCACTCATATTTTTAAGTTTTCATTTTTTTTGTAAAATTCAGATGTACAAAGCAGCTGCTGTAAGTATTTTAAATGCAAACATCTTTACTTTCTTTTTATGCTATATTGATTTGTGAACATCTATTGACTGAAAGAACCGGTGATGAACAAAAGGGGGGGGGGGGGGGGGGGGGAGTCCCCCCCCCCCCCCCCCCCCCCCCCCCCCCCCACCCCACACATAAGATGGATGCGTGCATTCCTGGCACTGAGAGGGATATCTATTATACTCATATGTTACAAGCTGCTCTGTGCAATCATTTCCATTATGGATCAATGAACAATTGTAAGAAAATGGTTGTGCAGAGCAGTTAAAATGGTATTTTGTCTAATAAGATGATATTGACACAAGTGGTGATGTAGGGTGTGTTTTTTGTTATGTTTTTTCAGGGTGCCATTGAGTATGAGCTGGTGGGTCTCTATCCTTCTCTGGCGTTCTTCGCTGTGGACAAGAACACTGGAGCCATAACCATTGAGAAACCCTTGGTTGAAGATCCAGAAAGAAGAACTTCGTACACGGTACGGTCTTTAATATCTCACTTCCATCTCTGGTCTGAATTCTCTTCAAAGCTTATAAAAAATGTGGTTCTGCAAATTTGATTTCATTTGACTTCAAGATGATTTAAAGTAAACTGTTGCTGAGGAATGGGGGAGATTTGTGGAAAAATATTCACTCCTCTGCACCGCCACGGTTTTTTTTTTTTTAAAGACTATGAACTGAGAGGCACACAACGTTAAGCTTCAAGTAAGAGTTATTCTGATCTTCCATGCCTTTCTGAACTTTAACCTGTATTTCTTTTTTTATTTTTGTCACTTGCTGCCTTCCTTCTAAATTTTGTGAAGTGATAGAATACTGTCACAATCGTTTGGCCTTCTTATTTCCAAGTTTCCTCCTCTCCTTGCTATTAAATATTTAATGAGCTCCTTAGTTGAGAAAGAACACGCTGCAGCCTCCTATCCTCTCACTCTTCCTTTCTCTCTCCCCCCC
>JBDFRD010023548.1:0-15418 GCA_039654405.1 Bullina lineata | reverse complement strand
CGAAGATGGAGATGGATTGGGCATACTTTACGGAAATCACCAGGTAGCATCACCAGACAGGCACTGCAGTGGAACCCACAAGGAATCCGGAAACAGGGAAGACGATGTGTGGAGAAAGACAAGAAAGGAACATGATAACATGGTCAGAACTGGCAAAGTTATCCCAGGACAGAATAAAGTGGTAATCCCTTGTGTGTGGCCTATACCCTAATAAGGGTGAGGGGCAATGATGATGATGTTGATGGCTGTTTTTTTCTTTGATAATGAGATTGTTTTTCCATTAACCAATTTTTTATCTGCATTATCGATTTTGTTTTTCCATTAACCAATTTTTTATGTTCATTCTCAGAGAGAAGTACAACCTGAATGCCTTGTCCCATGACTGTGCCATTGGATTGATACGACAAGCTTTAGAGAGAGGCGTCAATGTTACAGAAGTAATTATGTTCCTCCTTCCTGTTTCAATAACATAAGAAAGAAATAGTGTTGTTCTGTGTCTAGTAGCAGTAATTTTGGTTTCTCATATAAGGGTGAATGACTTTGAAAACAGCAGTGGTTCAGATTATGAGCATAACTATATAGATACTATTTTGTTAAAAAAGGCAAATGAATAGCAGGTTTTAGTTCAAAACCTTTTTCCTGTGAATGTGAAAGCATAGACTTAAAGAATCAGTCAAGAATCTTGTAGCATTAAAGTGAACACCAATTTATTGACTGCAAAGTAGCAAACACGACCAAGTGAAGCTATCCAGTAGAAATATATAAAGACAAACCGACGTTTCGACAATTTCTGTCTTCAAAGGGAACAAGAAAGAACAAAAAACAGTCACATAAAAGGAAAAGAGAAGAAGGAAAAGAATAAGAAGAAAAAACTTAGCAACGCCGGTTTGTCTTTGTGAATTTCTACAGAATAGTTTCATTTTGTCATGTTTGCTACTTTGCATTTTTCAGCTTCCATGCAGCTTTCATTCACTTTTTTTGCAATTTATTGATTAAAGTTCACGAACCTTATGCTGGGATGTGATATGATAAGGTAAGACACCAATGATAAAGACAAAGTTTATTGTATGTTTAATTTCTTTTTCAGTAGCTCTTTCTTTCTCTGCTTCAGGTGTACGTGGACACAGTTGGAGATCCTGCCAAGTATCAAACAAAACTGAAAGAAATTTTCCCCACGATTGAAGTGACAGTGGCCAAGAAAGCTGATTCATTATATCCCATAGTCAGTGCCGCAAGTATATGTGCAAAGGTAACACAGTGGGGAACTGGGGGTTTTTTTCATTTCACTATTCCAAATTAGCACATAGTGAAGTAAGTAAACTTCCTTCAAGGCCATTGAGGCCCATAGAGCCGGAGCTTATCCCGGTTTCGGTAGCGTGAAGCGGAACAAATGATTTTCACATCATCTGCTAGACAGGACGCTAGTCTGTCATAGGCTTACTTCCCCAGCAGAATATGCCGGTACCCAATTCGCACCTGAGTGGAGAGAGGAAAAATGGTGTAAAGTGTCTTTCCGAAGGACACAACACGGTCACTTCCCGGATTCAAACCCTGGACTCTTGGATTGGAAGTCCAACTTTCTAACCATCCTGCCACCACGTCACACAAAAGTAACACATATATAGAAAGAAAAAAGGTTTCACCCACATCTAACAATAATCTGTGACTGTGCACATTCTTAGAGTTTCCAATGTTCCAGACACAAGTTGTACGTTCCAGGAACTATTTCTCTTACAAGTTTTCTGTGACAGGATGTGGTGAAATAGTGTTGATGGAGCCAGTAAAAACTGTGGCAGAAAAATTAGATTAGATTTTTTTTTTTTTAATTCCCGTAATATGATTTTCGGCCATAAAATTGAAATAATATGAAATGCAAGAATTTGAACGAAGAGTGATAAGGAGGCAGAAGCTGTTTTCCTAATAGAAATTATTGATATTTTGATGAATTATTATTAAAGTATTTATTTGTGAGAAATGTCATATTTAACCCCTTGAGCCCGGATTCCCGCTTGAGCGGGATGAGCAAACATGTGCCAAAAACCCGGATTCCCGCTAGAGCGGGATTCAAGATCGACCGCACCCCCGCATGATTAATATACTAAAAATAACAGCCAATCACTAAAAATCTTTGCTGTCTGCAGTGCTAAACACAACAAATACAAGGCTGCCAATCCAGGTGTCAAGTACAAAGACAATCCCCATAAACTGTCAAAGACAATTATCAGGTGCAGCTTTTGCCACCATTACCTCTGCGTGAAACGTGACTCATCCTGCTGGACCGACTGGCATACCAAGGTTGAATATTGGCGCTGACATGTAAATTGACCATATATGTAAGTTGTCTTCAAATTTGATGTGATTATCTCTTGTAGTTCTCTAGATATGCAGGTTTATCTGTACCCTATGCGTTTTGGTCTGTTTTGGCTGGGGAGCTCAGGCCAGCCGGGCCGCCTTAGTCAGGGAGCTCAGGGCTCAAAGGGTTAAAACAAAAAAAAGTGTGCCCCTTCTCAAGATAAGTTTATTTCCGTTTATTGAGGTCTGAGTTCCAAAATTTGTAGAGGAGATGTACATTTTACTTTGCTATTACCACAACCACAACAATGACTGTGTATGGTCACATAATATGTGCAAATGTATTGACCTTACAGCCTTACACTTAGATCTAGAATCTAGATGTAAATTCAAGATCTTCTTACTTTACTCTTACCAACTAGATCTAGATCTACCTGCCAAAGCTAAGGGCTCAATTCAGCCCTAACTTTAATTCTTTAGCAAGTGGCTATTCTTCGGCATCACACCGGTCAATAGATTGATGGCTATTCGCTGGCGCCGTAAAACTGATCTTTTTATTATTGATGTTTAATGTAAATGTATTTTTACTGCTTCTTGTCCTCCCGCTTCCGTCTTTGGGTGTGTAATATGGCTTGACCCTTGAAAGTTTACAATTATACCATCAAATAGAATACACCCACACATATATATTCCACATTAATTCTCTTTCCTTTCACGAAAGTTTTACGGCGTGGAGAACAGCCATCGATCTATTGATCTCACCGGCGCAACGCCGGAGAAGAGCCACTTGCAATTTTTTATAGATCTAGAATCTAACTGATATGCGGTGATTTAATGTAACAGGCACTCTAGATCTAAACGGTCCTAAATGTCAACTGCCAATGTCATTTGTCAATCATCTTTGTTGAACGACAACTTTTTTTCAGGAATATGGACATTCATCATGGGCCATGGCAGATGGCATCATTATAACAATAATTCATCCATCGTTAATTTGTAGCCTAATTTGATGACATGGGCCAACAAAGATGGACATGGCATATTGGAGGGTGTCCTGTAAATGAATGAATAGAATCTATATGAATTTGTTACACAACTCAGTTACTGATATAGCCGATCTCACCTTTTCTTTATCAGCTTTTTCAGCCTTCAGTTTTCTCACGATTTCACCCTGGATTTTTATCTGCTCTTCGATTGCTTTCCGATCGACGTCCGCCATTTTGCGGCTATTTTGTGGAAAATAAGAATCGGCAAAATATGTTACTTTTCCCTCTTTCAACAAAAAAATCTAAATGTAGATTTCGTAGTTTACGAGTACGATCTCAACAGGTTGCATCAAAAGAAGTGATTATCAATTTATTCCTCTTTGTAGTATTTACGTAGTGCTATGATTTTTCGAAACTCAATACTGTTTTCTCACTTCGTTGTTCCGCTGTGTATTTTTATTCATTCCAATGGCAGCGCCCATTGCGCGGAACGTGCCTGATGCAAACTCATTGAAAAAGACAAGGCCAGAGGGGATGATGCAAACTCATTGAAACAGAGAAAGGATGTAGTCTCGGCTTATTTCTAGATTTCAGCGTAAATCTTTCCGGACCTTCTTGTTTCACCTGAATTCGAGTAAAGACTTCAAAGAAAAGGTTGATGCAATAAATGGCAATACAACAACGATAACCAATCAAGAACCAAAGGACGACACGCCCCCATCTGACACCACGCCCACTTCTATCAGACCTAGGGAATGACGTTTACATGACATGATTTCAAAGCACTGAAAATAAATAAAATAAATGAGGAATTAATTATGAGTGAATAGTTCATGAAATAATTTGTTAGAACTGCATTTGTAGAAAAAAAAGGATGCCTGTGTTAAAAAGTGAATTAGGTCTATTTAGAGTACATTTTGTAGCCAGAAAATTAATCAGAAATAAACACTTTACATCGATACACAATCAAGACAGGAAAGCTTATTTATTATTGAACACCAAGAAAGATTCTGTGGTTCTTGATCCTGCTTTTAGAATATGTTCTACTATTGAAGATTTCAAAATAAAAACCTTGAGAGGAGGATTCATGAGACGACCTGAGTTAATAGCTTTACGTGAAATGTCAGATGTAGAAGTTGAGGGGGAAGGTCTCTCATCACAGTGCAGCTACTTAAAACAAAGAAGCCTGTCTAGACAACGAAGTGATCAAATTCAGTATGAGTTAGTTCATAAAGCTGTGAAATTGATGCTCGACACAAAAGTAAACAATTCTGAGGACCTTGAACAAAATCAAAGCTCACATACACATCAAGATGGCTTTATCCTAGATATTGGATGTGGAAATGGCTCAAGTACTTTACCCTTATTAGAACTGGGTTTTTCTTGCACTGGAATTGATTTAGATTATGAAAGCCTTTTTCAAGTGCAATCCTCTTGCCGGAAGAACCAGCTTTATTCTAGGAATAAATTCAGCTACTCAGACTTTGTGCGATTTGATTTGAGACTTGGCTTGCCATTTAAAAAGAACTCATTTGACATGGTACTAAGTATATCCTTCCTGCAATGGCTTTTCAATGGCAATAGAGAAAGGCAGCTGCACAGTTTCTTCTCATCTGTGAGAAATATTCTACGACCACAAGGTAAATGTGTGATTCAGTTTTATCCAAGGAGTCCAAGTCAGTTGAAAGATGCAGTTAGTTTTGCTGAAATGTATTTCAAAGGTGTGCTTTTTGGAGACTACCCACATGTTAATAGAGGACAAAAATTATTTCTGGTGTTGTTTAGCTAAAACAAAATAAATGTGTGCACCCCACCCGTCGAATTGCTTCTTTTTTGTTTGTGTGAAGTGTTCGCCCATGAAAATAAAGAAGTCGAGTGTTGGTTCCATATATCAGGAGTGTTGATGCATATTCTTTGGGACAGCTCTCATTACCCAGTGGCCTACCGACGTGACTCATTTTCTTCTTTTCAATTTAGTTTGAAGTCAAACCATCATGATATGAAAGTGACAGGTGACAACTTGTTTTCAATTTTTCCTCTATCGTGTTCATAAAGAACAGGCAATGTCTATTTTGCTGTATATCACATTTTGTTTTAAGCCTCTTCCTTATATACCACCAACTGGAAATGAAAGGAAAGATGATTTTATGGAATTTCATAGAATAAAAATGTTGACCCTTCCGACAGGGAGGTGAGCAGTATCAGTTTAATTGGTCTTTATTGATGCAGTTATTATCCCTTTTGTTAGTGGTAAATTATAGGCCAACTTTTCTGTGATTGTGATGACTGTTTGCTTTCCCACCACTGTGTTTCAAACTCAACTGTACTTCACACTTCAATTTCAGGCCAAGGAGTACGCAACAACCAATTTCTTGTTGTGCATCAGTGTTGACACAAGGCTACACTTTGTAGAGCAACTTTTCAACAAATAAATTATACAATGTACATTATTAGTTTGTTTGATAAGGCGTGGCTTTGCGCTACATCATACATAGATTAAACATTTCCCAAAGAAATGCAGTCATCCTGCAGCATTCTGTTGAAGTTGTTGTGATATAAGTCGCAGGTTGTGGGTAAACAACATTTTAAAATGATTACATGAAAAAGTTAATTGTGATAATTATTGATTGTTTTCAACTATTGGACATGTTGATCAAGATCATGCTTAATAACTGAAAATAAACTGTATTATATTGCATGTATAATTGTTTTTATATAAATTGACTTTTATTTAGATTACGGTAGCCTACTTCCCTGTTAAGGTATGCATAGTACAGTATATGAATTTGTTTGCTGTGTAATTATTGGAAAGTACAGCAACACAACGACTGTCATTCAATGTTAAGAGTAAAAAGAGGATGTAATAGAATACAGAGACAAGAATTGCAAATAACATGTATAATGATTTTTAAAAGGCAAAAATTGAACAGCAAAAGCTTTTATTGCAAGCAAGCAGCAGAAAAGCAAAACCAACTCAGTTGATCATAAGTTTTCCTTCACAACACAAAAAGGAAAAAAAAAAAAATCTATAATTAATGCGGTGCTCAGATTGAAAGATAAAAAATAGAAAGACATTTTGCAAGTACCCAGACCATGAACATGTATATCTGTACAAAAAAAATAAATAAGAAAAGTCACAACCCTTGAAAAAAAGAAATCGGGAAATCAAGTACAAATGATAACCTAAACCTGCAACCCAACTATATATTAAAAAAAAAGTCACACAAAACTCATCAAAATACCAAAATGCTGAAAGCGAATTAAAAAATGTTTTAAGAATACTTAATGTAAGCCAGGCCTACACAAAATCAAACTCTAGATGTGCAATTTCAGCTGCTGAGACTGAAATCATTCCTGTGTAAGAGATTTACTAGATCTATTTCCATTGTGTTTTGTTGTTAGGCATGGCCTTCAGCTTGATTGTCGATACCTTAATGCCCACAATACTAAATCTTTCAAAGAAAGACTTGCAACACTAAGCATAAGAACTTCTTTCAGACACTGAACACAAAAGTCAGATCAACAGTAACAACACATCAATTTGGCATCCTTGTATTTTGGACATAATTTCAATCTGCTGGTCCATGCAAAAAAAAAGTTATTAAATTTCTGATTCTGTTGGAAATTATCTCATGACAAACAATTGAAATCACAACAGTGTGGCTCAGGGATAGCTTAACATTGAAATGAGAGGTCTTGGGTTCATATCTCAGTGGAGTACATTTCATACAGTCCCTAAAAATAAAGTATTCATTGGCCAAGCCTGCCATCTCTTGAAAAAGTTGTCTCAGTGATGTATTACATGTACCGCTTCGTAACTTATTCCTCATGAAAATGTTATCTCCAGTTCTCAACAATACTTGTTCAGGCAGGATTTCATTTACAATGTAATAAGGTATACAATAATAACAAAACAAAAAAAATGTTTGCAATGATTGTCAAAATAAAGGTCACATAATATTGGAAATATCTTTAACTGGAAACAGCAACTGATAGTTTCACATTAGTTAAAAAAAAAAAATACAGACACTGAATAGTGCCAAGCTTGTATGGTTTATTTTTTTCTCAAAAGAGGTTCTAATTAACTTTATAGATATTCAATAATATGTAGATAACTCTGTGCTTTGCTCATTAAAAGAAAAAAATGAACACACAGAAATACTGATGAAAACTTTAAAATAAATCAATGCATGCAGACTCAATTCATTTGGGTATAGAAATAAAAAAAACAAAATCTTGCCATTTTCATATTCCCAGCAAAAAAAAAGGATGTTCACAGTAGATTATATTATAGCATACAATCCCACAAAAGAAAGTAAGTTTACACAGGATATTTTTGTGGAGCTGTGTAAAGAATGTACACACGCTTTTTCTTCAGTTCATTAAAATGAAAACAAATCTTCTGCAAAAAATTGTTTTAAAAATATAGAAAATTCCTTCTCTTTCACAAAATAAAGTTCTTTGTTATAGATCTAATTGTTATTAAAAACTATTCAATACATTTTTTTTTTAATTCATGAGGCGGTGGGACAACAGACCAAATGTGTTAAAAGAAATATTTTTTTTATATATAATAATATTACAAAATTACAATTGAATTCACAGAATACCATACCACTTCTTAAATCATTGTAGATGAAGACCAGCAAGAATGTTAACACCATTATAATGTTTCAAAAACAAAGCATGATCAAAGATATGTCAAAATAAGCCAATAAAGCAAGGTTAGCACCCATTATTTTGTTATTACAAGTTAAAGAAAGACACCCAGCATTAAAACATATCACCTACTGAAGAATCCTAAATTTTTACAATACATGTATTCAGTGGCCATGAATTATAAACAATAAACCTTTTTTCTCAGATTACTTAGAAAGAAGGTGAAAAGACAAAAGGCAAGACAATTACGGTTGTATGATACATAAATGCATTATCAACTTCGTGGAGGTAATCTTTTGTGTGTATCACAGTACAAATAAACAAAACTTTTATTATTATTATTAAGATTTAGTCATTTAAATTTAGTGTTTTAATTCCTGAACAGTTTGTTACATTTACAACAAATGTCCATTGTCTATTACAAACCAGATGTTCTGATTAAAAACAAATGGACAAATCAAATTTTTGTCATTTTAAGCAGAGACAGAACAGCAAAATATACATCTTGTGAGTACAATGTAATTCACTTTACTTTAAGTAGGTTTTAAACAATTGTACATGCCAAAATTATATATAATGCTTACTCAACACTGTGAAGAAGAAGAAGAAGAAGAAGAAGAAGAAGAAGAAGAAAGGAAAAGACTGCTGTCTAGAGCCAAAAAGGCATAATTTCACTTTTTTTGTTCAGGCAGTCAAGTGGACAGTATTGTGTCATTCTTCCATTTAAATCATAAGTTTTACTACAACATCATTCTTCGAAAAGTATTCTCCCTACTGTGTAGATAACAGATAATCTGTAGCGCACATTGTTTATTATTATATGTATGTGCTGATTCTATCACTAAAGACCTCTTTTTTTTTATGAAACCTTTACTTTCATTATTTTACTGTACATTTACTGGATATAATATAAAAATGTTAATTATATTTGGTGATACTGTAATTTATGAACCATCGCAAAAATAAATCTCAACATTAAAAAAATCTGGTAAATTCTGTTGTTGGAGTGATAATTTGCGGTGATATATTTTGGAAAGTGATATAAAACATACATTAAAATTAATTTACGATGAATACAGCCCATTGATATGAAATGGGGTTTTTTGTGTATAAATAACATACATGTAGGTGACTAGGTGTTATATTTGCAGATAAAATGTACTTAACATGTGAAAATGAAGATAACAAAAAAAAGACAGTTATAAAGTTTGGTTTTGAAAGTTTTTTGACAAAAATCATCCATATTTGGTGGAATGATGCTGAATCAATACCTGCCGCGTTGAGTTTGGTTAGAATGGAATAAAGACAGAAAACTTTAAACAATTTTAAAGAGATAAGTTAATGGAAAGAACTGATAGTTGTAAGAACTCATCTTTGTAGAATAATGCAAATACACATGATAGTGATAGGTACAAGGTAAGCAAGAGACAAAGTCACTATAAAAGTAAAGAAATGCAAAATGGTGGGCTCAAGTGGTCGTCACATTACAATTCAAATAAAGCATCAAATCACAGTGCATCATACTGAACAAGTGACTAGGCAACATTCAGGGCAGTAGCTGTAAATTAGCTTATGATATTTAATTCTGGTGGTGATGCTAATATCTTCCAGATGTGAAATGAATAAACAACAACAATAGCAAAGCAATTAAAGCAGAGCAGTATAAGAAAAGAAGTTTACTTTATAAACAAAAAAGTCCCACATAGTTTGAAATGACACAAAATACACAGAAATACACATATTGATACTTGTTGTGTTTGAATCGTCTATATTGAAATTCGTTGTGTAGAATTGTATTGCATTCAGTTTAGTAAAAGCTTAATACAATGACAACAGTGATAATCAACCACTCCCACCTCGCACAAAAAAACAGTGGATGAAAATCAGAAATCAAAACTAGCAGTTATGATCTTTCAAAAATAAAGATCTTGCACAAAATTCAAAGTCTTCTGAAATACATTCAAGCTCTTCTGATTGAATAACAAATGCATTATAAACAATAATTTATGTTTACAAATCAAAACAAAGCACACCATGACTTCAACAGCTCAACTTGTGAAGCACAAAATCTAGCTGTTGCCCAACAAAAAGGACCAATAGAACAGGAAAACCAGAAAATGTTAAAAGTAACTTGAAATTCGTTGCCTTGGACATCAACTTCAAAGGACAAATAAAAAAGTAGCATGCAAGATCTACACTCTTAACAACACCAGGGAACTAATCTAGAGCTAAACTAGAAAAAGCTGAAGAAGATATTATTTATATGATCATTCACGACTTAAGGATTTTCCCTTTAAAGCGATTAGACAAACGAATGGGATTTTTCTTGTGCCGATCAAACGGGCCCCCGTCACAAACATTTTCTTTGTCATCTGTCTCCTGCTTCACGGCCATGCCAGATGCTTTCCCCAGGGAGCCCCATTTGGAACTTTTCTCCGTCTTCCCCGAGGCCTTTTCACTCTTACCATCACTGACTGCCTCGTCTCCACTACCCTCGTTCTCGCCACGCATGATGTTTTGATCAGAGTTGCGCTGTTTGAGCACACGTCTGGAAATTCTGTTGATGAAGTTTGACAAGGTGGACTTTCTTTCATTCTTCTTCCCATGCCGCAGAAACTCCTCGGGGGTTGTGTTAGTGGGAGGGAGCTCAACCGTTGGGCCATTCACAAGAGCCATGGCTGTGTGCTTGGACTGGGAGAAACGGCCCACACCACCAGGCTCCAAGTTCAAGGTTGCTAGAGTTATAGAACTTTCAGGACGAGCCAGGGGAGCTTGAAGCTGCTCGAGTCGCAGTTGGTCTTGGTACCTAGGGGAATTGTGGTAGCTTCATTGAATGGCAATGATAATGGAGACAACAGGATAAAACTACACAACCTCTGCTTGTCATGTGCATGCACTCGGAGTTTACTAGGTGGGGGAGCAATGTGTTTGTAAGAACCTGAGAACGGGATTATAAGATTGTGTGATTTTAGACATCTTAACTGCTGGAGGTAATAGCCCACTGAGAAATAAGAGGCTGTTGGAACTATTTTGTTTAATTTGTCACACACAATATGAAGCATACATAAATAAGCACAAACTTGGAGTTGGAGATACCGGTACTAAAAATGAACAAGCTATCTAGGCCTAATAGGTATCCAGACTTGATGATTCAATGCAAAGACTCTTTCAGATATCATTATCCATTACCCGTTTAAATAAACCCGTTGTAACACTTTCCATTCCCAGTAATCTTCATTTTAACTCATTTCAAATAAATCAACCTAATAAAGTGCAAGCAAATGACAATGAGAATAGCCATAGTGAAATTCTTTCATTGAAAATCAGCTATTTTTATTTATGCAGTCAGGAATGGGAGTCTCTGTCAAGACCAATTCAGAGCAAATGTTTGAACAGTCTGCAGGCCTATCTGTGTAGAATGTATCTCTTCTTAGCAGAACCTAGCATAGTTACTCCCTTAAGCTGAAGAGATACTTTCTAATTCTATGCAAATGCAGCCAGCTTAGACATTTCCAATAACCCCCCCCCCCCCATGCAAATTAAAAACATGCAAAATACCCTCTTTCAAGGTTCACTGAAAACCAATCAAATACGCATTGCATTTATTCTGTCCTTTTGGTACTAGTTGATTGCCAAATGTCAAAGATTCATTCAATGGACAAGAATCCCAGTGAAAAGATCAGCATGAAAAGTTTGTGAAATGTCAAGAACTCATAGATTCTAAGTAGAAAGGATTAATTGATTTTTCTGAAACTTTGATAACCAAATATCTACAATACTTCTTTTTATAAAAAAATATATTGGAATCTATAGTAGTACGAGTGCTAAGAATTTTACTTTAAGTAATTTGTCCAATAATTTATCTTGTAAAAGCGCATTTTTTACCTTGGAATCAATGAACTTCATCAGATTCAGAATTCAATCCAGATTTGCAGCTGACAGTACTGACACTGACACTATCTAAAGAAGACCGATCTATGAGAAAATATTCCACTACACAAACCTTATCCACTTAGCAGTCACGTTGATGGAAGAAGCCAGGTCGCTGCGACTACGATGGTGAGTTTTACTCTGCTGTGAAGCTGTACGAGCAAGAGGATGTGGGATTGCCATGACTGGAGGTATCTTTGTTCTACGAGTGCCAGGACCATCCCCATTCAGCAGATTGTTCTCTGGAAAAAAAAAGTACGCAGAATCTGCTGGTTAGGGAGACATAAACTCAAATTAAATGTCCTTTCCATAATCTCAATGCTAAAAGTACAGTGACTATAACCCATTTAAAGGAACATTTATGAATCATAAATCAGAGCCTTGCCGACCTAAAATCAATTCAGACATGACTCGCTTA
The DNA here is from genome assembly GCA_039654405.1 of Bullina lineata. Lineage (NCBI taxonomy): Eukaryota > Metazoa > Mollusca > Gastropoda > Bullinidae > Bullina > Bullina lineata. The sequence goes on along the minus strand of JBDFRD010023548.1, from coordinate 3,133 downwards.
ATCTAGCAAGTTGTATTGTTGACATAAAACCATTTTAAGCTAAAACACTGTATAAAATCATATTAATCTAAAACACTGTATAAAACCATTTTAATCTAAAACACTGTATAAAACAATTTAAGCTAAAACACTGTATAAAATCATTTTAAGCTAAAACACGGTATCAGTAAACCTTCACTGACGATAAAAAACAGACTGATAACCCACCTGAACTTGTGACCACTCGCTGGCCATTGTGAAGCGCCATCATGGTGAGCTCCTCATCATACAGTTCGCTGCTAGGTCGGTTCATCATGGGAGTGCCCATAAGGCTGATGTGGCTCAGCTCCATCGATCCTTGCTCTCTGTCTGGCGTTTTTACTTCAGGCACCATCATCACAGGTCTTTGTAGTGTGGCCTTGATTGGAAGCTCAGGGGCCAACATGTCTGTCTTGGCATCAGGATGGGTAGTTAGTGGGGATGGGTCTGCATTGGGACGGAAGTTGCCTCTATGCAGCTCAGCAAGTAGAATGTCCACTATTGCCTTTCTTTCTTCTACCATGGAAGAGCTGGCACCTGAGGAAGTAGACAAGACACTGTCATGATTATATATTATATCTCGATTTCTTAGGATGCTCTCATTTATCTTAAAGACAAATTAAATCAGTCGGCTGTTTTTTTAGGTGTTAAAATTCGATGAAACTGAAACAGCACAGAGGAAGAAAATTAACACGACCCAAGACAATATCATACTTTGTGAATCCTGAAAGTGAATCTTTGTGAATCTCTCAAAAGGTTGATGAAGGGAGTCAACATCAGCATTTTGTCCAGAGATGTTCATCCATGCAATAAGTCTAGATCTATTAAGTTAACATTAGTGTACATCTGTGCATGTGACTTACCTGCCTCCTGACCAAATCTCAGTGCCAGCCTCTTGTTCTGGATCTGCTTGGTGAACATATCGCTGTGCTTGGCTGCCACCATTTTCTGCCTCTGCAGTAATTTGGTCTCCTATTGATTCAAAAAGCATTTGATTAAATGTATTATTCTATCAATAACAATACATTTATTTTTAAACACATTAATGAAGGGTCCAGTCAACCATTGACAATACAATTTAAAAAGAAGCATAATAAAATACAAACATTTCTCTCACTTCATTACTTGCAATTTGCAGAATGCATGGTGGATTATAATTCACACTGAAACATAATGACAATGACTAAATTCTGCTATTTCAAATAACACGTACAGTTACTCTCTTAAGTCCATGCATTTACCAAAACATTATTTTCTCTCTCATATCCATGACCTTACAGTTAAAGTTAAAGCTTTGGTTCTTTAGGTCAAAATTTCATTACATAGTAAATAAAATGTTTCACAATGCACTTCTTCCTAATCCTAAGTGGAAAAATCTTAACCTTTCTGTCAAAGTATAATTTTGACTAGACCAGGGCTGCTAACCCATCGATATCGATTTTGGTAAAAAGAGCTTTGAAAATTTGTAAAATGAGACACAAATCAGTAAAACATCTAATGCCGCTTTATGCGATCCACATACCGTCGACAACTTTCAGCTTTTTACTTCCGATGGTTGTTTCCACAAGCATTATGCATAGGCTACTTAAACTTGTATTTACATAAATTAAATTATTCATTTTCACATACTTTTTACTATAACACACACACATGTTCTTGCACATTGATTGGATACAGCTATTTACATTGTTCTTTCATGATGAGCCTCTTAATTTCCAGCCAGAAAAGCTTGCAAGCTTTCTTGGTTTTATCCTAGAATTCACTGGAGAGAAATTAATTCTGAAATGCCTTCGAATCGAGAATTCATAAGATCGCATCTATGATCGTACAATGGTAAGATTGTATGGAAAACCGGGAACTCTACGAACAATTCGTAAAGGTTGGCAGCCCTTCTAGACTGTAAATACTCCTGAGCGACAATAGTTTGTGTACTTTCCTTTCTAGTTGATTACTGTGATAAAAACATACCTGTCGACAAGCCCTCAAAGTTTTGAAGAATCCTAATAAGGCCTTGAAGCAAGCCTGAAGTTCAAAGGCCTCAGACTCACAGAAGAAGGCAGCAAGTCTTTGGGACTGAGTCTTCAACTCAGAGATTTGGTTCTGGAGTTCTCTGAATTCTGTTTTTACCTCCTGCACATAAAGATCATAATTTATATCAGAAACGTACAGAGACACTGTTTTGAAAAGTAATGTATGCCTATGTCTATTACGAGAGGATAATTTGAGGGAATGAAATCGTGTATTCTAAGAAATTATCAACTCCAAGTACATCTCTGACTTCTGAAAACAATTGTATGGTAATGTGAGTCTTGATGCGGCTTGGGTAGTGCTTGTCTGTTGTTTCATCCCCTGAAGACAGAAATGTTGAGAGTTGGTTTGTTTTTTAATTATTTCGGATTATAATATCTCCTTTTATTTACATTTTTACCACTTTTTATTTTTCAGTTTAGCTGCAGTATTTATCCATTTTTCAGGGTCCTAAAAGTGACAAGTAACACAAGTTGAGAAAAATTTATGAAATCTAGCAGTATTCTAGAAAAAATAAGTTCCTTACTTCAGTTTTAGCCAATTCTATTACTTCCTGCATCTTACTTTCTTATTGAAAAAATAAAATAGAAACCTCTAAAAACTTGTCAAAGCCCTCCTTTATGATAGGGTTAGCCGAGGCCAACTGACGCACAAATGTATTGATTTGACTGTTCATCTTGTCAAAGTCAGCCTTGATGTCAGCAGGACAACAGCTGTGTGGAGAAGAAAGGATAATTCTGTTGTTACTGAGTAGCGATAGCCTTGAAACACACAAAGAACAGATTTAATAAAAAAAATATATATATAAAATAACAGTAAACATCAATTTAGACACTGACGTATAATGCTCTTAATATTCAAACTTTCGAAAGTTTAAGCCACTGACTTAGGGCCAAAGTGTGGCAGGAAATGCAAAGAATTGTTCTTACTGTATAAATAATTAGAATTATACAGCTCAGTTCATTTAAAAGATGCCAACAAAGAAGTGAACTCTATTAACATCAATTCCTCATTACCTGGCAGCTTTTTGTAGCCGAGGGATTTCACTGAGGAAGGACAGAAGCCGATCGTCTGTGCTCTCAATCAG
>JBDFRD010023326.1:0-14232 GCA_039654405.1 Bullina lineata | reverse complement strand
CCCCCCCCCCCCCCTCCCCCCCCCCCCCCCCCCCCCCCCCCCCCCCCCCCCACCCCCCCCAACCCCCAATGAAGTTAATTACACACATTACAATGAATCAATTTAATTTCATAATTTGCAAACAAATGTCAAAAAGCAACAATACAATGGCACACTTTATCTATATTTATACTCATATACATTTATACAACCAAACATATAAATGTAATTGTGCAATTAAATTATAACAATCAACACCTTATTACTTCCCCTGAAAGCCGCTCCTGCTTACAAAACAGGTTTTAAAAAAATTCCTTAGATTGATAAGCTTTCAGAATATGCTTCATGTTACATGCTAGACATTTGAATTTTCATGAAAATGCACTGCCACTTTCTGTGGAATCCGCCCTCTGGTGTCACTTCCTGTGGAATCCGCCTTGTGCATTTTGATTACTTGTTTTTAATTGTTCCCAAGGCCAATAACTTGTGATCATTAGCTCTATAAATTTAAGCATGTGGTTTTTTCCTTTGACCAAAATGTAAAATATGAAAGTGCACGAAGAAGCTTTAAATAGCAAAATGTAATATCCATAAATATTATATATATATCCATTCTCAGGTCAGAAGTGTCACACAGCACCCAAATTTTCAAAGTGCACTGTTGGCAATGGTATTTTTCATAGAAAATCTTTGAATCTTTATCTGATCATATTTGAATGAGCAAAATATAGTTTGCCTCTGTATTTGACATTTATAAGGAATCTCTTTTCAGTAAAAGTTAAATATGCCACGCACGTAACTGATACACAACAAATGTCTGTGTAACTTTGTCAGAATAAATCTTGTGCTATCTTATTGTATAATTGTTCATCAAGCAAAATTTTTTTTTTTTTTTCAGAAATTTAGACTTGAGGTTGGAACACAAGCAATGGATATACTTCTTGGTGTCCTTGAGCAGGACAGGTATGCTGTTGGGTCATTTGTAAAGAATTTTAAGCATCTAGTGACGAAAAAAAATCTTGTGCGAATAACATACACTGTAGTTCACAGTAGTAATAAAGTGTTCACTAAAACAGCTGTTCCAAATTGTTAAAGTTATCTAACAATCTTTTTCCTTTTTTTATACGATTGGTAGTGTGTGTCAGAAACAAAATCAAAGCTTTAAGGCATTTTGCAGTCAGTGAAATAATTTTTAATTAAGTGACTTGCTTGAACTTTTCTTCCTTTAAAGCAATATATTGCCACGTTTTCGAGGCAAAATCCTGTATGCTAATTATTCATTTCAGGAGTGACACTGAAATAATTGGATACACCCTGGACACATTTTACAATGTCATGTCAAATGAGCCAACAGATGAAGGTAAAACCTTTTAGTAAGATTCTGTTCTGAGGATAACCTTTTGAATTAACTTGCATAATTGTTTGATTCCATGTGTTAAAAGAATGTATAAATAATAATGTTTTGAATTAACTTAAGTCCACTTCCCCCAAGATCAAGATGTCCTAAATCTTAAAATTGATTGAATCTACATAATATTTATTGCTGAATGCAAAATAAGTTTTGCAATATTCGTGCTTTCGTAACACCTCATATGCTGTTAACAACGAGTAATATTGGTCAAGGTCTAGATTCTTGATCTTCATCATTATAATTCAGTATGCTCTATCTGGATTGCTCAGATCAGTTCACTTGTGTCATGTTGAAATTTTGGACCAAATTCTTGTCAGCCGTCACTTTAATTACAAAAAATGTCTTTAAGATTGGCTATTTTACATTTTATAAGATCTCTGTCAAGCTCTACATGTACATATATATGACATTGTTAAAGGATGTTTTACAAGACTTTCTGTTGCAATTCATTTGAATAATCAGGTAAAGCAATTGCTCTCATTGACATATGGATGGAAAGAAATTTATGGGCAAGGACTAAACAGTTTAAGTAATTCTTGCACAACTTCAGAAAACTGCCAAATCACCATGAGTGAGTGAACGAGATTGTAGGGATTCTTCCTTCTCTAGCAATCTCGGCTTATTTTGAAAACTCAGATTTTGTATTAGTTTTGGAAGTTTTATTTCTACGAGTATTATTGTTAAAAGAGTAATGCATATGCGTAGGCTATGAATGACAACATTTTGAATGGACTATTGTAAAATTTTGGTGAAGTTGATGGAATAAAAGTTTTTGACTAATACATTTGATAATTTAAATAAGTTCTTTCTCCTGTAAAATTAAAAAAGACATATTATACAAGAAATAAGTAACATGCTATGTAAATATACACGCAGCAGTGAATTGTGTGAGAACAATTAATTTGTTAATACTAATAATAACTCTATGCGATTAAAGTGGTATTCCCAGAAGTTGAGAAAGAAACTTTGGAAAGTGATTGTGTCCAACTGGTCATTAGGTTTTTATTGACATTGTGGATTATTTTCATTTCAAATTATGAATGTTCTTCATATTCTATTTTCAGATGACATGAGCAGTCCAGCAACTAGTGATCTTGGCGGCCAGTTTACAGAAATATTTATCAAAAAGGCAGAAAATGTTTCCCTTCTCTTGTCTTTTCTAGAGGTACGTAGCTCCAAATACATTTATTGTGCCTAATCCTTATTTGTGGCCCTATGTTCCTTAAGGAATCAAGAGGCATAAGTCAAGTAAGTCAATCCTTATTTGGTTTATGACTTTTTTATGCAATTGAGTTTTAAAGGGCCAATTTTGTAATGATTGAATTTAATTGTAAGAATTTATTTTTGTTTTGTTTTCTACTTTCGCTCTTTTTCGGTCAATGCTTTAATTTTTTTTACTTTCTCTCCGCCCCATTCTGTGCTCTTGACAGGAGTATGACTTTCATGTGAGGTGGCCCACAGTAAAACTCTTAACTGTTTTACTCACCAATAGACAAAAATGTTTGCAAGAAATGATTCTTGTCATCCCTATGGGCGTTTCTCGCTTGATGGATCTTCTATCTGACAGTCGTGAAATTATTCGGAATGATGTAAGTTTTACTTATTTTGTTTGATGAGGTAGCTCTGAAAATATAAGAAGATGATTTGCATTTTCTTAATATAATTTCTTATTGCTCATAAACACCTTGTTTACATTAAGACAATATAAGTATTGTTTTTTATCTGGACAGTGAAGACTCTTACTATACAAATGTGGCTGCTTCAGTTTGACAATCGGCATTCCTACTTTATTACCACCTGTACCTTTATACTTCCAGAAGTAATATCAATAGACAAGCAGACTAAACTTTAAAAATATATATAATTATATAATTGTCTTTTTGTTTCAGGCTCTATTATTATTAAATCAATTGACAAAAGGCCATGCAAATATTCAAAAGATTGTTGCTTTTGAAAATGCCTTTGAGAGGATCATAGACATCATTCGGGATGAAGGTGCCAGTGATGGAGGTAGGAAGTAATGAGGAGAAATATTTACAGTATACCATTTTTTTTTTTAGTTTCCTAAAAGCAAATGTTGGTTTAAAAGATGTTTTTGAATAAGATTATGTATGAATTATTTCAGTTATTTTATTTCTTCTTTTTGCTAAATGTGGTGACTTTCAATCCGTGTTCCAAGCAAAAAAAACCCCAATCATTAAAGAGTGTCAAGTCAGAAGTATTTCAAATTAGGTAATTGGCCTGCCTATCGTCTTTTGCATGGTCAATGTACTCAAAAGTAAAGTTTGTAACTTTACTCACATTTTTGCCTGTCATAAGTGGTCAGCAAGGCTCAGTCAGCTTCTAGGTTTTCATTTTAAAATGTAGACTATTTTTTAAAACTGCAACTTTGTTGCATTGATATCACATTTTTCTTCCTGTCTTGTCCTGGTGCAGACCTTTTCCAAGGCCACATGTTTTATGTCAGATATGTCAGTGCTTTTCAATGGTAGTGCAGTGGCTGACTCTAGAGCGTTGGACTAATAATCCAAAGGTGCGGGGTTCAAATCTGGGAGGTGACCATGTTGTGTCCCTGGGAAAGACACTTTACACAATTCTTCCTCTCCCCACCCAGGTGCGAATGGATACCAGCATATTGTAGCGCCCTCTCTAGGAGATGAAGCAAAACTCATCTGTTCCACTTCACGCTACCGAAACCAGGATTTGGCCTCATGGCCTTGAAGGAACTTTAATTTATTACTTTTCAAGAGGAGTAGATTAGTGGTTGGTGCAATTTTTTTCAGAATATCAGATCTCCGTAACTTTCTGTGCGCAGTGCTTTTTATTTTGAATTTTATTTTATTGTAGAAAATTAAATTGTAGATATTAGCTTTTTTTTTTTTTTTTAGCTAATTGAACATTTCAGTCGTATAAAATAGTTTTGTGAAACAACTTTAATCATGGTATATTTGATGCAGCTTGTCTCAACCATAATTTATGTACTTAAGGGAAAAAAAGGCATTTGATGTTTTTCAATTGAAAATAGTTGATCTGTTGTTGCAGGAATTGTCGTTGAAGATTGCCTCTTACTACTTCAAAACCTGCTTCGGAACAATGCGTCAAACCAAAATTTCTTCAAAGAAGGCAGCTATATTCAGAGGCTGACTCCCTTTTTTCACCTCGAAGAAGAACAACAAACAAAACAAATAGGATGGTCAGCACAGAAAGTAACCAACATGCACCTACTGTTACAGGTAAAGCAACTTAAGATACAATTTCAGTAGTGGAATAATTTCACCCACTTCCAGTTTAAATTGTCCTTGAGTACCTGAACCTCACAAAGTCCTTTCCAGACCCTGTTCTTTGTAAAGAATTTTCAAAGGACTAAATAAATATATATACTTGTACAATATTAGATTATGTTTAAGGGAAAATATATTTGAATGTTACATTTTGAAAATGATTAATGTTCTTTTAATTTCAGTCTGTATACTCGTGGAAACAGTTACTTTTTTATTTTAATGTATAATGCTTAAAAATAAAAAAAACAAACAACTTAACTCAAGTCAATTCTTTTAACTAATTTCCCTGTGCTTTCAAAAAGTTTATACTTTTTGTGTTTTAAGGGAGAAAAATATACACAGTAATACTAAATAATTCAAATGCATTGTCTATTTCAATGATGTTTTGTGGAGCATGTCGATGTTTTATAAATATTTGTAATGATCTTCTTCAGCTTGTTAGAACACTGGTATCTCCAAACAACCCTCAGAACCAAACAGTGTCATGTCAGAAAGTTATGCAGCAATGTGGTAAGTATATAAATGAAAGCAGTTTTATTTGCTTGTGCCAAAACAGGCACAGAAAAAGTAGCTTTAAATTTTATTTTGTGACTGTTTTTCTTAAAGAGAAGCCCAAAATTGATAACAGGATGCCAGTGTGAAAGCTTGGAATTTCTCAAGTGTACAAAGTATTTGAGATGTCATGATTGAAAAAAGAAAAGAAAAAAACACTTATCAAAATCCTCTCTCAGTAAAGAGTACAAGAAAGTGAAAGAGAAGTTGAAATGTCCTAACTAGTTTTCCATTCGATCTTTTGGGGCAGCAATAAATTTCTTACTTAGAATTTAAATCCTCTGCATTAACTGCTACATTACTCACTAGAAGTCAGCAGTCAACATCCTTTCAGCTCTTGAGGTCTGCTGCCAAATGCATTTTGGTTTTGTTTGTGTTAGTGAGGAAGACGAACAGTATAACTCAAAAGTTCAGGTGCCTTTTACATATGTTTACTAAGGATCTAGGGAAGAGACATATTGTATTGGTCATGGTGTTGGCATTACACATTTTAGAGGAAGATTTCAGTCAAATACATGTTAGAGATCTCAGATAATCAAATTAATTTCTCAAATAGTCTTTTTGACAATGACATCACTCTTTCAAATTTAGGCCTACTTCAAGATCTTTGTTCGATACTCATGGCAAGTGGTGTACCAGCAGATGTGCTTACTGAGGTAAATTGTCTGAAGGACTGTTGTGCTAATAATAAACTTGTAGAAAATTTCATTCATTCAAACTTGATGCTAAAGGCTCACAAAAAAGCTTTGATCACTTGGTTTATCTTTATATGAATATAGATAAGTGCACTACTTGTTCTAAACTACAGTTTTCCATTCTATCATATAATTGTTACAACAGACCATGCATGTCACCTTGGTACCAATCAGTTCTTAGAGAATAGATTTATTTAAATAACACTTCTGTACTAATGGGATAAGGATAACAAAGACCTGGTCATTTTTGATCACCATGAAGCATTCTCTTCCCACCCACCCCCCAAAAAGAAGGCAATTTAAGTATTGTATATAGCATTGGGTCTTTCACTCAACAAGAATGATGCTCAGAATAACAATTATATAGTCAAAGTGAAGCCACAAATTCTAACAATTGGTTGCCTGGTTCTCTCAAGAACTCTGACAAAAATGTTTATATATATATATATTTTTTTTTTTTTTTTAATAATATGAAATTTATGTAGACTATACCGTACAGACTGAACATTTTAGGAGTTTTAAGTGTAGGCAGTCTATATTGTCAATGATTATTTAAAATTTACGTAAAATCTGATGTATTTGATGTCTTTTTTATTTTAATGATTAGTTAAGCGATGTACCTTTTTTTAAAAATTATTTCAGACGATCAACACAGTGTCAGAGGTTATCAGAGGCAGTCAACCAAATCAAGAATATTTTGCATCTGTTTTAGCCCCGTCCACACCTCCAAGGTATTTTGAAAGAATATTCAGTTCACAGAATATTGATCCCATTTCTAGACAAAAACAAAAGATTTTAAGTGATTGGCAAATGTAAATTGCATTCAAATATTACTCTAGATCAAGGCTTTCTACTTTTCTGTTCTTGTTTGTTTTTTGTTTTTTTCTTGTGAGGCTTTGCTGGAAGCCCCCGAAATGTTACACTGTTGTCATCATAGTTATGAACATAATTTGTCAAATAACTCAGACTTAAAGATTAATACTTCAGTAATGCTTTGAAATTCTTGCTAACATGGTGAGAAGCAAAAGATCGATATGAATAATATAGGTATACATCATATGCAGGCATAATACTTGAGCTCAGAATGTCTCACTCACATTATAAAGTGTCTGTGTCATAGTTATGAACAAAAAGATTTTGGTCAAGGATAAGGCACAGTAATGATTTTTTCTTTCCTTTTCAAGTAGTCATATTATTCACGTTTGCAATGCTGAAAAACTTTGTGGATTATCACTCCAGGAAGGTTTACGTTCATATCCATGTTGACAAACAATGTTCTGGCACAGCCTATTGGCTGAGTCTCTTTGGTAGTTAGGGTTAAAACCTTATGAAGTTCCCAGTATATTTGAATTTTATTTAGTGGAGGTGGGACAGGAATGAAGAAATGGGAAATGATTCTTGTTATATGCACAGTTCTCTGTTTTTTCTTATTCTTGTGTAGCAACATTTTCCAAAAGAGTAATAAGATGTGAGTGCTCACTCCATTGTCAGTGTATGCTCTTTACACACCTTGAATGGTCTTTCTAACTGTCTTAGAGATAATAATAATATACTGTAAAAGCATTTTAAATTAGTGTCTTATATTTTTTAAAGCTGCTCAGTTGCAGCGGTTCATTTGTACATAATTTATCTAACTTTCAGGCCAGCCATTGTTGTTTTGTTGATGTCCATGGTAAATGAGAAACAGCCTTTTGTGTTGCGATGTGCCGTCCTCTACTGCTTCCAGTCATTCTTGTATAAAAATGAAGTGGGCCAGTCTCAAATTATTCAGACTCTGCTTCCGACAGCCGCTGACGGTAAGTCAAATGGAGAATTTTTTTCATTCATGTTGTAATCATTTCAGGTCCATCCCATGTACATTCGTACTATATGAGAGACAGGAATTTTCACTTCAATAAACCCATAAAGTTTCTTCCTTTTCCATGGTTATGAGATATTATTATTATTATTGTTATTATTATTAATATTATTATTGTTGTTACCATCATCATTATTATTTTACAAGTACAGAGCCCCGGTCTCAGAATGGGCTGAGACAGGTAGATAATGTAATGCAATAGACTGATTGTTTGAACATTTCCTAGCGTTGTCTTTCAGTAGACACAATTAACACCCTGAAGTCAACACCGCTTTATTTGAAAGCATCTCAGTGACAGAAAAGTGTAATATCAGATATGTAAAATGACTTTCCGTAAAATTAAAAAATGCGGCATTGCTACATTGTTGCGAGGGGGATTTTTTAACAAACCGCTTGTTTGTAGATCTTTCTAGGGACGTGTTTGGTGCGAAATAGTGCTCTCACTGCCGAGTGAACGTAACAATAGATGGATTAAAAAATTAATTAATATCTCCTATAACACATCACTGGAATTAGAATGATTTTTATGAACACGGGAGAAGTAATACACCTACCCGGAAGAAGGTATATCAGTGGACTTTGTCAACATCTTTTTTAAGATTTTTTAGTGCCACGTTACCTTTATTATAGTATGATTCTTTATTTCAATCCACAGCCAACTCCATCACAGCTGGTCAGCTCTTGTGTGGAGGTCTCTTCAGTGCAGATCCTCTCTCAAATTGGTTTGCAGCTGTGGCCTTACTGCATGCTATTGTGGAGAATCAGACTCAGAAAGAACAATTGCTACGTGTCCAGTTGGCTACAAGTCTTGGAAACCCACCCGTGTCTTTGCTTCAGCAATGCTGCAACTTACTATCACAAGTAATGGTTTCTTAACTTCCGCAGAGAGTTTAAAATAAACTTTTATTGTAATCATTTTATTTTAAAATCATCAGTGTTCAGTTGAAGTTGAGCATGTCTTCGGAACATCTGGTCTTAATGAAGAGGTTCAATAGGTTCTGTTCTTACTGGTTTGCTATTACGGTTGTTTTAAAGGCTGATTACATTTCTACCAAAATTTATAGAATATATAAATCATATCCTCTTTCATATTGGCTAATGGCTTGGAGGCTTTAGGACGATAAATATTTGGAATAAAGAAAATAATAATATAAAATGTAAAGGTAAAAGTAACATCTGTACAATTATTTTCTTATCTTATTAGCATGCTTTTAACTAGAAAGTTGAGAAGTTAAATTGTAGAAACAGTTGTCTAAAGAGGTGATTCTTTGGAATGTTTCTAAGAGCTGGTAATGAAATCTATAATGAAAGAAAAATAGATAATATATTCTATGCAAAATTTGTGCTCTGAGATCTCATGAGTCTTATTTTTAGAATATCAGGACAACCTTGTTGTGTCCTTGAGAAAAAACTTTACCCTATTTTTCCTCTCTGTCAATTGGGTACCAGCATATTATGCTGTGGAAGTAAACCTATGACAGACTAGCGTCCTGTTTGAGAGATGACGTAAAAATCATTTATTCTGTTTCATGCTACTGAAAGTGGGATGAGCTCTGGCTCTACGGACCTCATAGGTCTTGAAAGAACTTTTTACTTCAGTGTTTCTAGAAGTAGCAGTAATAATATAATGACTTTACTTTCATTGAAGAAAATGAAAGGATGTTTCTCCTTCAGAACAAAGCGTCTTTTTTTTTTCCAGGGAGGGAAACTTCAAACAAGGATTGGCCTGCTCATGGTCATGTGCGGCTGGCTGTCAAATTGTCCCATTGCTGTTTCCCACTTTCTCAGCAACACTGCCAATGTCCCATATGTATCCTTTTTTTTTGCCTGAAATAGATTTTGCAGTAGATTGCCTTACTTATGAAACAGTATTTTCATGTACAAAAATTTAAGAAATGTGAGCATGGTGACGGTGTGGTGTCGATTTTAGTCAGGCTGCTGGACTTGCAACTGTCAGGTCGTGAGTTCAAGTCCTGATCATGTCTGTTCCGATACTTGGTCCTTAAAAAAAGACAGCGCAATTTTCCATCTCCCTTTTCAGGTGGTAATTGGGTAATGGCATTTATAGCAAAAATACAAACCAATTACAGATTAATATCGTGTCTCGGGATTGATATGGTGTCATCTGTCCTGCTTCACACAATCAAAATAGGATACCTCAACGTTACTCTTAGGTCTTAATTATCCACAGCAAAATGAAGTTCAAGGACCGAAGAAAGTGTATTGATCTCAGGGAAAAATAGGGTGTGTTACAGGGTAGCTGAAATATAAAGGAAAAACACTCTTACATGCTTATTGCAAGCTTGTCTAAGGTAACATAGAACAGGACCAACCCTTAGTATTTCCCCTCATGCATACACAGAAAATACATGTATATATATAAAAAAAAGCAAACTCCATAAGAAGAGAAAAGAATTCATGAAAAGAAAAGAAGAAGTGACAATGTAATTGTTTCAGCTGAAGTTGTTGTTCCTGTGGAAAGAAAGAAATATATAGGTATCTACATTTACATTGAGGTATTTGTGTCCTTTATACAATGGGTAAAAAATTCTTTAGATGGATAATCATTCATAGTAGCTATGATGTATTATGTAACTGCTGAATGATTGTTAAGCTATGCTTATTGCTATACTTTACTGTGATTGTCCTTACACTTACAAGATTCTACTGTATTATATTTTAATATTGTAGTTATTTGGTTTTGTACACAAGACTTCCGAGCATACCTGAAATTTCTGGTTCACATAGAAAAAGTTCCTGGAAATGTATTGGAATTAAAACAACTGCAAATTAAGCACAATTCAAACTAAAAGTATGTAGTGGTGGAAGGTAGCATATAATATAATCTGTATCAGCGGTGTAGATTAGTAGAATTGAATGGATTCATGTTTTGTTACACATGTGAAAAACTATTATTGGGGTCACTCAGTTGTGATGAAGTCCAGAAGAAAGAATGCTGACATTTTTTTATTTATATAATTCCTTCACTTAACATAGCTCATATCTCAAGTATCGTCAAGTGAAGCAGATGAAAATGAAGCCATAGTTCAAGGACTCTGTGCATTCTTGCTGGGAATATGCATGCTGTACAATGATGATACAAGTGAAGCTTTCTCCAAGTAAGTGAATGGAATCTTTGTCCTTAGTGTGTTTCAGACAAAACAACAATAATCATAAATCACATTTCTTTGCATATCTTTCTCTTAAGTGTCTTTCGTTTGGTCCAGGGGTTAGAGTGAAAATTTTAGGATATATGACTCAATCGTGTATGCTTTCTAAAAATTCTCACTGTTGGGGGAAAATGAGAAGAAGTCAAGGTATCTTTGCCCCTGTCTTTGTGTCCTACTGTAGTAAAATGTGCCTGAAATTCTATTTGCTTATATGTGTGACCCTCTCACTCATTTGTTTGGTGTAAAATACGTGAATGCCTTTTAAATAATTTTGGCCGTGCATTTTTTAAATGCTTTGAGGTAACATGGGCGAAAGTGTTATAGAAGTAGCTCAATTATTGTAAAAGTGTATTATCGCCTTCCAGATGAAGCTCGGAGGCTGTATGGATCAACATTTTTGACTGGACAAAATTACTTTTGCCTCTGCTGTATTAATGCACGAGTCTAATTACTTTTCATATTTAGAAACTCTGCTTTCCACAAACAAAATATATTCATTAAATTTGTACCCCCTTTTTTTTTTATTTCAGGAGTGCTCTGAAACAAATAATACAAAATCGCATAGGCCTGGAATCATTCACAGATAAGTTGACTCAAGTTGCCCAAAATGAGAACTACACAAGAGCAGCAAAGAAACCTCATCTAAATTTCAAGCACCCGACAGAAATTGTTTTTGATTATGAATTCACCAGACTCTTCAAAAGCCTAGAAAGTAATTTTTTTTTTTTAAACTGGAATTTGCTTATCACTATGTAAATTCTTGAAAATTTGAGCAAATGTGCATGTAGTTGTTTTATATAGAATGTAGTTGTTTTATATGGAAAAGAATAAAATTGTGTTATAAACATTATGGCTGGCCAAGATCCTGGACATTTTATACATTTATTCATCAACATGTATTATTGTTTTTTTTAGTTTCTCATAGCAACTAAAATGGTTATTTTACTTAAAGGGCCTTTGCAAATGAACTTGAAAAATATTTATGCCAGGTTGTCTTTTAAAAGAGCTATAATAAAATGTAAAAGGGAGAGAATGAACCACTTATTAAAAATAGCAATTGAATAATTCCTGCTGTGCTTACCCTAATATGTGTTGACATTTAATCTGTTGTTGGATTTTTATTTTTTTTTTAAGAAAAGAAATATTGATAAGATCAGGGGTTTTTTATGAAACAGTTTCCATACATATAGCTATACAAGCATACATGTAAAAATTACTCATTGTTGGCTTTTATGCTCTCAAAAAGTAGAAGGGGAAGGCAGGAAGTATGAAATTTAAAATGATTTCCCAGGATTCTACAAATGTTTTTAACAGGCGGGGTAGAAATATCTCTCAATGCATAATATATCTCTGGTCACTACTGTTATTTTATCCTTCAGATGAAGTATTACTGGCTGTATCAGGGACTGGTAGTGCAATCAATGGCCTCAAGTCTGGCGGTGGGGAGCAGTATAAAGCATTGCTAAAGGAACAGGAAGGAACACTGACATCCTTGCGTCATCAGTTGGAAGATGCACTGGCTAAGAACTCATCGTCAGAGGATATAATAGCAGAACTCAGAGAGCAAGTGCAGCAGTTAAGAGATCAGAATGCCTTGTTGAAGGCTCATAAAGGTGACTGAAATATGAGTTTAATATACATCTGTGTATGCATGCCCAGCCATCTGAAAGAATGCAGGATTATCCTTTTTAAAAGCAGATTCTTGAAAAGATTGCAGTTTTATCACATATTTCCCAATTTCCCAAGGTATAGTTTCATACTGAAAAACCTCTTGCTATATTATTTATTACGTCGGTGTCTATTGTAGGAGGCCATTAAGATGATTGGGAAAAGAGCAGGTGGTCATTAAGATGATAGGGAAAAGCGCAGGAGAAGAAGATGATGGTAATCATCTTTTGAAAATATCAGACTGGATTCATTTAGAAGTGAAAACCCAAATTGAATAACCCTACTCAAATTTCGTGGCGTGGTGGCCAAATGGTTAGAGCATTGGACTCCAAATCCAAGGGTCCAGGGTTCGAACCCGGGAGGTAATCGTGTTGTGTTCTTGGGAAAGACATTTTACGCCATTTTTCCTCTCCCCACCCAGGTGCGAATTGGGTACCGGCAGATTCTGCCGGAGAAGTAAACCTACGACAGACTAGCGTCCTGTTGAGGAGATGAAATCAGTTCATCTGTTCTGCTTCATGCTATTCAAACTGGGATAAGCTTTGGAACTTTACTTTTACTCAAATTTCAAGATGGATATTCTGTACTTTAGATGAATTGTTTTAATTAAAGCTGTTTCTTAAACATTTAAGTATATATGAAATGTTTCTTGCCATGTGTTTTTAGGCTAACCATGTTCTTACACCTGGGGCTTCAGTGGAAACCTCTGTATAATCAATAGGTTGTTTTTGCTATTTTTTGTTGTCATAGTAATTTTTTCTTCAAGCTGCATACAAGATTAACATTCACAGAGAAATTTAGATGTGTAAACTAATTGTCTGATTTGATTTTGATGCAAAGTTTACTTTATTTTAATAAGGCTCACAGTTTAGAGTAGTTTTTCTGGTAGAACAGGGATAGCATGAGTTTCACTGTTTGGGTGGTGTATCTGCTACTTGATACATTTAAAGAAAATATTGAAATAAACAATATAATGACAATCAGCTTCTCTCACTCCTGTTTTCACTGGAAATATTGAGTAGTAATAGCCCTTTGTACATCTTACTCCAGTGCTTGGATCATGTTGATGAGGGCCCTATGTTTTGGTGGGTTCGATGAAGCATTGTGCCTTCCTCTGTTAATTGCTTTTTTAAAATCCATGAAAAGTATAATACAAGGCAAAGGGTTTTCCAAATATTTCTTACATTTTAAAATCAAGTAACAGAACAGTTGTGCTGAGTTTCTTCCTTTTCTGGGCTTCTGGAAAATCATGTAGAGCTTCTTATTCATCGGATTTTTTTCATGCAGAGCATCCTGTCTAACCTAACATAACTTTAATAAGTGAGAATCTTGTATATTTCACATACAAAAATTTGTTATAGTTATAGGCAGCAAATCATATCAGATAGATGCCTGTGTTGTTAGGTTTTGCAGTTTACATTTTTCCATAGATTCATTGCTTTGTTACTGTAGTATTTCTGTCATAGCATTGAAGTTTCTCATGTCTTTTGTTGTTATTGATCCAGCAGCTTTAGGGCGGTTGCCCTTCTGCCCAATGCCACGTTGTGGTATCTGCAGGTGTTGATCAGTTGTTGTGGAGAGCCGTATAGTGCATTCCTGGTGTCCGGTCTCGGGGGGA
>JBDFRD010023325.1:0-26979 GCA_039654405.1 Bullina lineata | reverse complement strand
GTAGTGTGCTGTTTTCTCATTGAATTCCTTGCAGAACGCTGCAATTTGCACTTGCATCTGTGAATGTAATTTTCAATTATTTCCTTAGGGAAAGAATTGATGGTATTACTGACTGGTGTGCTCTTAGTCTGCGGCTGTTAGACCTACTCACTATATAGAAAATGACACCCATTAACTTTATAATCGGTGTAAATCAAAATTAATTAGAAATAATATCAAAACAAAACTGTTAATGTGAAAACTCTGTTACCAGGCAACATTTTGATCAAGTCAAGGATGTCAGAAGTTGCTTGGATAAATGACAAAAAGTAAAATGTTCTGAAAGTGGCTGCCAGTCCTCGGATTTTTATCATTGTGTGCATTGTGAAAAGATGTGTTCTTAGTAAAATACAAAGTTTGTGAACTGGTGCTTCAAAGCGTAAAATATAAGAAAAATACTTTCGCTGCGATAGACCTCGATCTAGTTTCAGACGCATTTTATGCTCACATTTACACATTTTCTTAGGTCACAACCATAGATTTAGTCAGATAGAACGCGATGACTTAACTTATGGGGCAATCATCACATGATGAGAAATTTCCATCCATGGTGACATTCATTCTATAGTCTATGACCCTATTCAATGGATAGACATCGAGGCGAATTGTCCCTCTTCAATTGAAAACAACTAAAACTAATTTGGGTTCAAAGAGAGCGCCTCTAGAACACGGTAGGCCTAGATATCTAGATCTAAGTCATGCGGTTGCGTTAGTCTACCATTAGTATGATTAGACTTCACCTGAATCAGATGTCGACAGCCGGGGCATTGATCAGACAACTTACGACTTATAATTCTAGATCTATTATGAATAATTCGTAAAATACCTGTCCCAACTCCGGACCAAGAGGGGGTGCTGGAGTAGCTTTGCCAGCCGGTATAATTCTTTTTAAATATGTTTTTCGTTTGACCTTATCAGCAACTTGAGCAACAGCTCTCCTTGCTGCCATGCTTGACTTAGTCCAAGAGCAGTAGAGATCTAGACCTATGTGTAGGCCCTACTTGTTAATAAGTTTATAGCTGTCTTAACCGTGTATAAGCACGCAATTTGGACTAACAATCTGTGCATATATTGTTGAAATTATATGAGTAAGGCCTTGAAAAGTTGAGCGATCAAATAAAAATCGGGTAAAAAAAGATGATAAAATTGTTTTTGAAAGAATAAACCGGATGAAGCTTAGTGATTTAGTGTCTATACCTGAAAAATAAACGCCAATCAATATTTTGATAGTTTATCTGGCAAACAAAATCTTAGGGAAGATGTAAACTGTTATGAACTGCTGTGGATTTCTCAAAATGGCTGCTGGGTGTTGACGTCGCAAACTTTCTTGAAAGTGGTTGCTAGCCTAACTGAAGCAATTGTAGATAGATCTAGATTTATTTAAAACTGAATCATAAGTGCATTTCAGAATGACTGTAGACGCTTCAGGAAAAGGGTTCACATTGCCCTCTGGGCCAACATCTCTGTCATTCGACAAAGAAGAATTCATGAAGGTGAGCAAGTGGTACAGTCAGAATTGATTTAGAATCTAGATCTATTACCGTTACTGGCGTTGCGGAGCAAGCACCCAGACTAGGCAAATTGTCCTGATACAGACTACGAATTCCATCATAATAATAAACTATAAGCTCATTCTAAAACTAAAAGCCATCACTTCACTTAAAACAATAATATTGATAACAGCTATTGTACGTCCAGTGAATTTCAGAGTCATCAAAATTTATTGTTGAAATTTGGAGGTTATATTAGTACCTTAGGCCTATAGATCTAGATCTAGTTATGAAGTGCAGTTTCCTGAAAGTTGAAAAGAGCAATTCCAAGACAATCAACAAATGGAAAAAATGTGTACTGGAATCAATCGTGTTAACTCTGGAAACGATGCTGTGGCGGACCGGAAATTTTGAGGAAAAAATTCACCCCGCCGTGCCCTGCCCTGTGAAAAAAAATGTGCGCGCCAAGCTAGGAGATAAATTCCTAATGTCAAGATAAACATTGTTTTGTTCATCTGTTCTAAAAAGCAGTGCAGATTATAAACAGCAGCGATGCAAAAGAAAAAACAAAAGAAGTGGGTCGACTGTCCGAGTAGGCCTAGATCAGATCTACAAGCGAGCGTCGGAATCACACGAAGCCTGACGAAGCATCTCGAAAACGATCGATAAAGCCACTAAATATAGAGAAACCAGCCAAAAAAGAAATACCGCTATTTCATTGGTTGATATTTCTAGTTAATGTGACTCATTTACTATAATTAGTAACGAAAACTTTTCCATTGAAGAGGGTCAGGGTCGAGAAGTAAAAATTACACCCGCAGCGGATCTCAGTCTGGCGCTCGCAAACAAAATTTTACGCCTTGCGCACGACTCGAAGTTCTCGCAGGAGGAACGTAAAAATTACGCTCTGGCTGCCTCCAGGGTTAAAAATAGGATATTATATTGAAACATAGTTTTGTATCCAAATGATGGGCAATTCCTTCATAAATTTATGGAATCGATGAAAAACAAAAGGGACGAGAGAATACAGTTCACAATTACTTTGTAGACTACAGTCCGTGTCACTTCAGTGAGGAGCTTAGAAGAAAATGCGGTTAAATTAATATTAGAATATGAAATGCATCGGAAAGTATCTTAATATTAATGTTTTTTCTCATCGTTTTGAAGCTTACTACTCACCAGATCAGAAACTTTGCTTTTTATTAAGAACTTACATCTGTTCACAGTGCACAATGATGAAAATCACCTGTTTATTAGTGGGTGCCATTTCTTTATAATGAGTAGGTCTAACACCCGCAGACTAAGAGCACACCAATTCTTGTGTCATTCCCACCAAATTAACTGGGCTTGCCATGTAAACTCGAAATGTCACTTCTGCCTTGTCAGGGCGAAATGGGGCCAGTTTTAACAAGCACCGGACAATCTCAATTTACTTTTTGTAAATCTATACTGTAGTAGTACGCTTCAAAACAGTCAGACAAAATATTTGCGTTACGATAGTTTGCCGCCTATTTTGTGCTCATTTTAAAATAAATTTTGTGTCACAATCTGCCTCCAAATGGGTATATTTTAAAAATTTGTGAAAAATGAACCATGTAAAATAGCATAAATAGATTATATTTATAGTCTTTACTATAAAAGAGGAGAAGTTCAGCATTATATGAGCCATAAGGAGCAAAATATTAATATTGGAGCTCGATATTTAACATTTACTTTCATGAGAATGTTTTTGAAAAAGTGGAAAAATGGCCATGACTTCACGACTCGGACTGGCCAGGGTTCAGTGAGGTATGGGCAAGAAACAGAACTGAAAAAAAATCCGAAGTTATAGTTAAGGACCAGTTACGTAATTAATTGTGTTTTGAAAGGCATTTAGTATGATAGATTGAGATAGATACGTATTTTGACAATAAAAATAGGTTTATTTTAATTGCTGTTTAACTTTTGTGTCTTATCTGACTGTTATTTTCTTTTGCAAACACGTTAATTATTTTTTGTTAATATTATAATCCCTAAGTAATTGTTCAACATTTCTTTCATATTCACAGAAAGACTTTGAAGTGGACAAATTTATTGTAGACTGCCGGAAGAAAGTCCCACTTGAGACACTTCGTGATGACTTGGATCTCTATCTCAAAGTTATCAGGAGTGCGATGATCGAGTTGATTAATAAAGACTATGCAGATTTTGTCAACTTGTCAACAAATCTGGTATTTGAGATTATCTTTTTCTAATTTCTTTTTTGTGATCTCTCACATTTTTCGTTGTTCAATGCCCGTGAAGCAAAAGGACTGATAAAAAGGCAAATGAAAAAAAGTGTGCAATGGCACCAGTATTCCTTCATGCACATTTTAAGGAGAGAGAGAGAGGGAAGGGAAACAGTGATATCAACCCAAAGAGAATGTGCATACAGTGTCCTTCACAGTTGTACTATAGTTATTTGGTTTATGCTTTAATGCGGAGTAGTTTTGTTAATTACTCTTTTGAAAGAATGAGTTATTATGTGAGCAAAGTTTCAATTGTGGTTGAAATAAAGAAGTTTAATGGACCTCGTATGGTGCAGAGCAAATCTATAGGCTTGTTATAGTATGGTTAACTTGAACCGGGCATGTATTGAGTTTTGTATCTGCTAAACTTGTAAAACAATATAATGTGAAATATAGGAAAGGAAAAATGTTCAAATTGTTTTGTCTTGTTTGCATTATATTTTAACAGAGAAGTCACCGGGTATGTTAAATCTGAAACTGAAAGAAGTTCATGTCAAATTCTTTTTGAAACTTAAGTGTTGCTTAGGGAGGATGTTTTATGATTTATTTTCATAATAATTTTAAAATTAACTTGTTAATTTTTTGGAAGTGACTAATATTATTTCTATCCTTATGATTTTTTTCCAGGTGGGTATGGACAAAGCTATTGGTCATCTAACTACTCCACTGGGACAGCTCAAAGAAGAAGTGCTGGTAACATACAGTTCATGTTCTGTGTCACACATTTAGGCTACTATGAATACCTTTGGTGAAAGCTGGTGTGTCCAATTTTTGAAGATTGATGGGCATTATGTCATTATTTATGTAAATTCTTTTTCTTGACCAATCTTACCACATTTGGTATCATACTTTAACTTAACATTGTTCATAATGTAATTTGTTTTTATAAATTACTTTTTTTCTTTCTTTCTTTCTTTATTCTCAGTTCGATTTAATTCATTTCCAAGAAGAATAAATGACCAGAAATAGTGGTTCCCATGAAAGAAATATCTGTACTTTTCCTTTTCTAGAGCGTCCAGACAGCAATGGATGGGGCCATTAAAGCTGTGCATGAGAAGATAAAGCACCAACAAGAAATTCAAAGAAAAAAGGTAATGCTTTTATTTTTATACTTGTTGGCATAGTGCATTGGCATGGTTTGAGCATTGGACTCGTTTTTCCTCTTCACACCTTGGTGTAATTTTGGAAACTGGTATATTCTGCTACAGAAGTAAACGTATGACAAACTAGCATCCTGTCAAGGAGATAATCTAAAAAATTGTCTTTTCTCCTTCACACTACTAAAATCAGGATAACTTTTGGCCTGGTGGGCTTTATAGATTGATCTTGAAAGAAATTTACTCTCATTGTTAATATTAATATTTAATGACTGTTTCTGGTTTTGTCTAAAATGTAACTAAAGTGATCAAGACATTTTTTTTCCATTTTCATGACTTGACTTCTTGACTTGATTTCTTTTGCGTCAGTTTTCCAGTCCTGTTGCTGTCAGGTCTGATATTGCCGGCAGCATTTTCATGACATCTTATTCTTTCCATTACACAGCTTCAAGTGAAATGCTGAATGGTTTTGTCATTATTTAAGCAATACAAATTAAGGCATTGCGTTTTGTTTTTGCTAAAAAGGTGGAGTTGGTTAGTAAATGATATTATTATATGCTACTTCTGCCTTAGTTTTCTTCAAATTTTTCTGGTTACTTTATGTAACGTTAATTCATTGTTAAATTCCGGCACTGATTTCATTCAAAGTAAATGGCCTTTCTCATCTTTCATCCTTTAAGGCTGTTCTTCAGAGACTGATGAATATTCAACATTCTGTGGAGAAGATAGAAAAGTTACTTGATATTCAACAAGGGGCTGAGAATGCAGAATCTCCAGGGTATGTGTATAATAACAGAAGGTTATCTATAGATTTAATCGATCAAAACAGAAGATATTTTGAAATAAATTGGCTCCTGATTTTGTAATGTCAAATACACTTTAATTGAGATCAGACCATTTATTTATTTTATTTATCACCAATATAAAGTGTTTTTAATCAGGTTTGTTTGGTATTTTAATACTTTCTATGGGGGCAGAATAGCTCAGTTGGTGAGGCATTCACTTGCTGATCACACGGGTCTGAGTTTGATCCCACCAGTGAACTTGTTGATTTTTATTCACCACTGACTCCAACTGGGTTGTGTAGAGTCTGAAAGCCGAGCTCTGTTGGAGATGAGCTATAAAACTGGCGACCACGTATGTACGTTAAGCATATGAAAGATCCCTTGACAGTCCAAAATCATCGTAGTGGCAAGTGCCGCTGTCTTGGCAAAATTTCTTTCCAAAATACTACCCATAATGTCTCGCTGTGCGAAAATATAGAGTACTCACAGAATCGGAATGCAGCTACCTGAAAGGTTGAGGACACCATGAAGCTGATACAAACAGCTACATATGAAACAGTCTGGTATTGTGAGTTGAAAAAACACTTGCAATCAGGAATTCCTTTGAGTTAGTAGTGGGGGAAAAAAAGGAGAAGAAGATGATATTCTTTCGTATGCAAGTTTAATTTCAACAATGTCTACATCTGCAGGCAACTGACAGGGCCTCTAATAGAGAGAGTGGCCACAGAGTTCAATAAGCTTCAGTTTTATGTGAGCCGGAGTAAAGGACATCCTTTGGTGGACAAAGTCAAGCCTGTAAGTTAACCTTCACACACACATTTCATTTTCAGGATCACTTTCTAGCACTTTTAATATTTTCATTATTACCTTTTTTTAATATTCAGAGTTTGGAAAATGGCTATAGCAATAAATATGAATGGAATAATGTCACTAGCTCAGTGTCAAAAGTTGTTGAATTTCAAAGAAGCTGTCATATTTTGAATAAATAAGGAGTTAGAAAATGCCAGAACAGGCTTTCATGTGTAGTAAAATAGAAAATGAAAGTTCTGGAGTAGGTTATAATGAGAGAAGATAAAGTGCATAATGTACAAATTAACAAAAAATTAGAGTTTGATTTCCCAAAGAGGTTGAGGTAGATAATTCCAACTTTTTGGGGTTTTTTTGTTTTTGTTTTTTCTTTTTAGTGCTTTGTGAAAAGCATGCTTGTGATTCTATGAGACAGATTAACAAAATGAACAAACTTGCTGCAGAATACTTAACATTGAATGCTAAGAAATTCATCATAAGAGAGAAAACAGTTATATTTTCTTAGGTTTTGGGTTTGTTTTTTTTTTAATTATCTTGCTCTGTTTTTTTTCCCTACCTGCACAGCGTATCGCAGCCATCACCACTACTCTGCAATATAGCTTGGAAGGTTCGTTCCTCTCAGGCTTGGAGACTGGCAATGTTGGAATGTTGAGGCAGTGCCTGCGGACGTACGCCCTCATTGATAAAACACATGATGCTGAAGAGTTATTCAGAGAACATGTTGTTCGGCCATACATGGAAGAAGTATGGCACATTTCTTCTTGTTTTATTGTTTCAATACCTGTTTTCATTGTTAAGTTAATAAAGCTAGACTTGTGGGACTTTTATTGTGATCAGGATTGAATTTTTAATTTACAGTGAGAATCTGATTTTGTTGTTGTATTTTGTAAGAGAAATAATGGTTAATAGTTTTTTGGGTTAATTTGTTTAAAACTTAAAAAATACAAAATAAGCATACTTGTTCTCTTGTACCAATTTATTAATTAATGTAAGTGAGATGGCTTCCGTTTTTATATGTTCACTTGCAATGTATATTTACCAGCACAGTTATTTAAAGTAAAGTCTCTTTGATTCAGCAGAATAACATTTTAATAGAACAGATCAAAAAATAATCATTGTAATGTTCCATGTAGGTTATCCTGGAAGAGTGTGTCAGTGGCGATATAGACAAGATGAACAAAATGATGGACAAAATTTTAGCTTTCATCCCAGATAAGTGTTCCCTTTTGATGACTATCACTTCAGGAACCAGGTTAGTTGGTGCTTTTGTGTGCATGTGTATGTGTTTGAATGTATGTCTGAGAGTGCCAAGACCAAAATTACTAAACCCATTTAAGAATTTAATTTAAATTTTAAGGTTAGGTCGTTTGTTAATCAAAGTAAAGAAATTACACTCTTCTCTTGCCATTTTTTAGCCCGTTTTACATTTATAACACCTCAGAAATTTGCCAGTTTCATTTCAAAACTTCATGCCAAAAGAGGTAACATACATTTTTTTTGACTTCCGTGGAGAAATTAAAATTTGTTAGACTTCAAAGACAGCCTTTGTCCTATTAATTCACCCAACGTACTTTCTTTGTCTTTTTCTTCCTCTTTCTTCAGACCTGCCAACCAATTTTTCTGGGACTGTCCTGGATCGGACGTTCAAGTTAAACCCTCATAATAAGGGCTAAAAATGACAGGATTTGCGAGTTTTCCTTATTATATTTCATCCACAGCTAACGTCATAGGAACTCAAAGAAAGTTATAAAATGAATTTCCAATTGTGTGTGCTTGTGTGTGCATGACATTCCCTCTCTTCAAGTATTGTGTCCCTGATTTGATTTTTCAAAAGTTGGCAAGTCTGTTTCTTCACCTCCTTCTCTGCCTGTATGTGTAGGAATGATAGATCTAACAGTTCTTTATTTTCACCAGTGGTGGTGAGGTTGTTCGTGGCTACAACTTCCTGGTGAATGCAGTTTTCCCAGAGATAGTTAGCGGCCTTGAAACAAGATCCACATTTATGTTTGCTCCTGGCAATCCAGATGTGTTTTATAAGGTGAGCAGCCTAAGATTGGTGTTACTGAATAAAACATTCTTAATACAAGACAATCACTTCTATGAAACATAAATTTGTATCAATGATTCATCATGGATCATGTTGGCGGTACGGTTATACTTTTGGTCCTGGGGTTGACTCCAGGCAACGATGTTGTGTCCTTAGGAAAGTCACTTTACACCACTTTTTCTCCTCACACCCAGGTAGCTGCGATTTGGGTGCCAGCATATTCTGCCTGTACAACAGACTAGCGTCCTGTAAAGGAGAAGAAGTAAAAATCTGTTCCGCTTCAGGCTACCGAAACCGGGATAAGCTCTGGTTCTATGGGCCTCATTGGCCTTGAAGGAACATTTACTTATATTCTGCCTAGGAAATAAATTTTTTTGCTCCAATTTGAACAACACGTCTCCCTTACAGCGATGAATTCATTGTGTGTTTTTGTTGTCGCTGTCCCAGTACCTGTAAGTGACAAGTCGCAAATGTGCTTGCGTGATCTTAATAACTTTTGTGTTCATGTTGGTTAAATATGCTTTTTCTTTTTCTTTTTTTTTTTTGGCTGACTCCACTGTAAAATATAAGATAAAAAATGTTTTGTTTTTTCTGACATGATCAAATTAAGATTTGTTCAAATATAGTGTGGAGCTAATTTGAATTTCTCATATTTTATTGCTGTAAAAGAGGGGAAAACAAAACAAAACAAGACTTTCAGAATGATTCAAATTGTTCAAAAATTTGATTTGTGCAAATTTAAATGCCATGCACGTTTTTAAGGTTGTATGGAACTGAGGGAAATTAACATAGAAAACAAATGACAGAACTGACAATGCAGTGTTGGGAATATCTGGGTTACTGCATCAAAATGGGGAGAATAACCCAAAAGAAAGAGAGACAGAAAGATTTGGCCTTATGTACCACTAAGAATGAGGGGATGAGTGAATGAATGAATGGAGGGAATGACATGTGCATTCAAATGTCATAAGGAAACATTATTTACGAGTATGTGGTGATGTTATGGACAGGTTAGACTGTTTTTGCTTTAACTTTTTTGTGGTATTCTTGTGATATCTCAGTTATATTTTCCTTTTCTTTTCTTTGAAAGTAAATTAAAACAAAAGGGTTTGTATGGGATGATACACTTGTCTTCACTGTTTTTTTGTGATAATAAATGTACACTTTTTATTAACTTGTTCTATTCTATCTATTCTCTCCTAAATTTCCCCTCATATCAGAAATACTTGGCCTGCATGCAATTTCTGGAGCAGTTTGAAGCAGCCTGCAGCTCACAGGCAAGCGTGAAATGCCTTCGAAGCCATGCAAGTTACCTTTCTCTCATGAACAAGTGGAGTTTGCCGGTGTACTTCCAAATCAGGTAGATTCTCTTTGCTTTTATTTCCATACAGAGGATTATTTTGAAACAATTTCTGTATATAAGTTCATAAATTCTCATTGTTGGATGTCAAATTTAGCAAGGATTATTTTATATAATATTTAAGTAGGCTATTGCAGTAAACTACTTTCCTTCACAGGGTTACTAACTACTAAATGAAAAAGAATATAAACACTTGTTTTAAGCACAACAAAATATGCGAGGTAGAGATTATGAGAGACCAGTCATAGCACTGTCCAACACGCATCCTACGGCTGTGCTCTTGGGTCTGTTAGCTAGATGCTACACTATCACTAAGGCTTACTGTCCCTGTCAGCATGGGATTTTGAATTAATTTGTAGAAAGAAAAAAGGGAAGGAATAGAGTTGATACCTTAAAATAATAGTTTTTTAGAAAATTGATTATTATATCATTAATATTGTTAATATTTTTCAGGTTCCAGGATATTGGAGGCTCTTTAGAGAACGCTATTTTTTCTGGCCTTAATCCTAGCAATGGTGAGAGTGAAATGCTCTTATTTGATGATATTGTATTAGATCTAGTATTATGGTTTTAAGTTTAAAATCTTCCAAATTTTAGAAAAGACATTGAAGCTTTACAGTGAACAGCAAACTATTTGAGTTCGCGTGCAAAAAAAAATTGGATTAAAGAAGCTCAATAAATAATCATTATGATAGCTATTTGGTTTAAGTACTGATATTTTTGGGTACTGGCATATATTCTGCTAGCGTCCTGTCTAGGAGATGAAGTTTTAATATCATCTGTTCTGCTTCACGCGACCAAAACCAGGATACGCTCCAGCTCTGTGGGCCTCATTAGCCTTGAAGGAACTTTATTTATTTATTTGTTTTACTGATATTTTTGTTTGCATTGGTGTCATTGCAATTACAAGTCGTAGTTCATTGACACAATTTTATTCTTCACTAAAACTAATTTTTTAATTTTATCAAACGAATACAAGAGCTTGTAAGTGAATTAATAAATAATAAGAATGAGTTTTGGTCATTCAAATGTATCCTGAACTCTCTACATGGCTATCTGCATAGGGCCAAGTGACTTCCATCTCTGTGCAACATCTGCCCTTTGGTCCGCTTTGTCTATGTGCTGGGATGAGGGAATCTTTTTGCCAGCACTCACCCACAGATTTCTCAAGTTAAATCTTCAGCTCTTGTCTCGCTACAATCACTGGTTGAACGAGATGTACCAGCGCGAGGTTAGTGATAGGTCCTTTAAGCAGTTCTAATTTGTCTGCCTGCCTTTCCCCCTCTTTCTCTGTCTGCCTCTGTCTCTCTCTCTCTGTCTATATAAGGACTCTTCCATCATGACTGAGCGATGTTCTCGCAACACGGTATTGTTGTTATTCCCCTGCCACTGTGTTGTGAGCGATGTGTGTAGTGTATGCGTGCATGAATGAGCAGTCTTGAATGGGATCGTGTGACGAGTAGCACGTATTTTTATTTTTGTATAAAATAAAATGTATATTTTTTAGGCTTAACGAAATTATTCGTCAAGATGTTTCAACACTTGCTACAGTATCAAATATTCATCAGAAAATCTGCTCACTCTTCAAACAAATTCAACGACCCTAAACATTACGAGTATGTTTAAATATCTCAGAAGACTCAATGACTTACTTCATGCAGGCAGCAAAGAAGGCAGATACCGGAGAGAAGAAGGCACGGTCATCGACTCCAGACAAGATCAGCAACCCGGCTGTGGATGGCTTTGAGCGAAGATCAGTTTCTCCACAGCCCACACAACAGTCTGTGGGGAACGTCACTACTGGGCAGATAGTCTTACTGTTGTCAGATATGGACAAGCTGGCCGTAAAGGCAAGTGATTTAATGCACACTGGTCTTAAGTAATTTAAGTCTGATCAAGTAATGCAGGTAGATTGTGATCCTTTGAACAAGTAGTTGGGAAGACAGGGGAAATGCAGTTGAACTCTATCTTATCTGTTTATTTTGCTTCAGTGTCCAGTTTGGTTGCCCAAGTTTGATATCATTTATGGAATCAAGTTAAATAATAATTTTGATGCATGAAATAAATCCTTTTTTAGGTGTAAAGAATAATACAGATATGCTAACTTTATGAATTCGCTGTAAGAAATTACGGGGAGCCGTCAAAAATTATGGTTTACGGGCAGTTACAGCCAAATACAGCGAGGATATATGCTTTTAAAACCCGTTGCCGTTGTGTTCTTTGCTCTTTGGCGTTATCCTTGTACGCGGTAAAATTACCCTTTTGAGTCCTCATTTTACTGTGAGTTCAGCTCATGATTACTTTAAGTCTCAAATGGGGTTGGCATGTCTGAAAACAGGTAGAATGGCAAAAAAGATGACTAAGTGAAACAGACTTTTTGCATTTAGAATGACAGGTGGATGTTTAAGAACTGATTTGGCCAGAAAGTCTTTGTGTTCAGACATAGTTCAAGGACTTATCAATGCAAATGCTCAGAGTGGTGTCATGTTTTGAGTTTTGATAAACATGTAAATGAAATTCCTTCAAGGGCTATAGAGCCAGAGCTTATCCTTGTTTCAGTTGCGCCAAGGAGAACAAAAGATTTTAGCATTATCTCCTAGACAAGACAGTAGGCCTACTCTCTTGTTGGTTTACTTTCTCAGCAGAATTATAATATGCCGTACCAAAAAATGCATCTTGAGGGGCAGAGGAATAATGGTGTAAAGGGTCTTTCCCAAGGACACAATACTGTTGGCCGGAGTTGAGGTCAGAGGGTTGGATTGGTAGTCCAGTGCTCTAATCAATCGACCACCTTGGTAAACATGTCGCCTATTGTAAAGGATGCGTGTCTAGATCACAGAATGAGAGAACAGTCTGACTTAGTTAAAAATTAAGTTGTTTGCTTTGTAGGAGAATAGTTAAAGTGTGTTTATGGAAATCAGAGGGTGTAATGAACTTGACGGTTATATTAAGTTGTTGTTTTTTCATCAGGTTCCAGAACTATTTGATACCAGAGTGAAACCTCGGCTTAAATCCCTCGAGATGAAAGATACAAGTCCTATCGCTGGTCAGTTTACTTCATGTTCACAGAGTTTTTTGTCTTGTCGGGGCCTATTTGTTGCATTAGAAAATATGTAAATATTATGGTTGGTGTTGAATGAATTCTAGAACTGCTTACTGGGAACGATTGATAAAATATGATTATAATACAGAACACTTACATCCCCGGCCTCTCATGATAACATCATAGCATGAGTGACTCATGTTAGTGCACCAAAGAAATCTAGTTCGAGCTTTTAGATGACGTAGTGTTGCACAAATGGGCATAGAGTTGAAAAACATTTGTGTCTAATATAAAAATGACCATACATCAAAGATTCAGAGCCAAGCTGAGTATAATAATCATGTGAGAAGGATGTCATTTTATTCCCCAGATTTGATGAGTTCTGCCGTGGGAGAAATAAGCAGTTGTGGACCTCGCTTCTGGTCCCTAGTTACAGAGGAGCTGGTGAAATCATGTGGCAGCCACCTCTCACAAGTGAATGACATCCCTAGACTTTACCGCAGAACCAACAAAGAGGTAAACAAGAGCAGTTACTTATTTTCTGTGTATCGTATAGCAAAGAAATGAAGTAAGCTATAATGTTTTTTGGACTAGATATTTAATTCCAACAAGGTGCTTTCAAAGTATCAGAGACAAAATTATGTTGGCGTTTTTAAAGGAAGTACTGGCAGCTCTAGATGCTACTTACTTAAACAGATGGTCTACGACTAGAGAAAAGGTCAGATAAACATTAGAGTTTTTGCGTCTCACATAGCATTTTGTTCTGAGGTAATACAAGATCTTGTTCTACAATTGGGAGTATATCTTACAACGTTATTGGAATACTTTTAAGCCTGTTTTATTATATATAATAAAAAACATGTCAGAATACAAGTAATCTATTTAAGCAGTGATCTGTGTTAAAAAATGTATCTTTTGCTTTGACAACCATCCAATAGGTCTGAAAAAAAAATGTTTTAAATAATCATAATATATTTTGAACCAATAATCTACACATGTATATATTGAAACAAATCAAATGAAGAGCTAGTCTGTATTTGCAGTTCATTTGCGGTTCATCTCATTATCCATTACAGATGCCATCAAAACCATCCATGTACTTGGCCGCTGTGATACGTCCCCTCACTCAGTTTTGTGACGAACATGCAAACACACTCAGTGAAGTTCAGAGAAAAGAGTTCCTTGCACAAGTTTTCTCAGCTTTAACGCAGCAGTGAGTTACTTCTTATTTTTGTCTGTTAGCATCTGCCATCTAGTGACGATGTGGTTAGAGCGTTGGACTCTTAATCCAAGGGTTTAGGATTCGAATCTGGGAGGTGACCGTTTTATATCCTTGGGAAAGACACTTTACACCATTTTTCCTCTCTCCACCCAGGTGTGAATTGGGTACCAGCATATTCTGCTGGGGAAGTAAACCTATGATAGACTAGCATCCTGTCTAGGAGATGTCAAAAGTCAAAATCAGCTGTTCCGCTTCACGCTATAGAAACATGGATAAGCTTCAGCTCTATGGGCCTCATAGGCTTTGAAGGAACTTACTTACTTACCTGCCAACAGATTCAATTTTTGCACTATTTTTCTGTGTTTTTAATGTTCCGCAGATAGCACGTTTTCCTGTGTTGCATGGATTATATTTATTCTCCTTTAATTATTTGTTGCTCTTTCACAGATTTTCAGATGTTACCTGTGAGGTTTTGACCTCCACCAAAAAGATGGAAGAAAGCTTGCGTCGCCTTAAAAAAGCCCGGGGTGGAGACAAAGATAAGGAGAAGTCAACACCAGGCACCACAGACTCAGACAAAATCCGCTCTCAGCTCATTCTGGACATCACCAACTTCCAGAAGCAGGTCTGTACAACTGTTTCTCAGAATGCAACAGCTTGAAAAATAAATTCTCAGTGTTCAAGCTAATTATGTTGTTTGAGTGTGGTTGGTATCTATTGCCATGTGGATACATCAGACATGCCAACCCCATTTGAGGTTTGGAATAATCACGAGCTGAACTCGCAGTTAAATGAGGACCCAAAAGAGTAATTTTACTGTGTACAAGGATAATGCCAGAGAACAAAGAACGCAATGGCAATGAGATTTAAAAGCATATATATCCTCACCGTAATTTGGTCGTAATCGCCTGCAAACCGTAATTTCTGACAGCTCCCCGTAATTTCTTATGGCGAACCCGTAAAGTTGGCATGTCTGACATATGAAACAAACATTACCGGTACAAAAATTGACAGGAAGTAAAATAAGTGAGGATATAATATAACAAAATGAAATCATCAATCTTCCATGAGTAGCCTACATAAATCTATGAAAATAAGAAAAACTGTTGTATCTTTACTCTTAATCAGAAGACCAGTGGACCCTTTCATATTAGTTTGTGTACAACTGGTTATCATGTAATATTTTGTATCCACATAAAATATTGCCTACTTTAACTCTTTCTGCACTAGATAGATATGTAGACATGTAGGCTTGAACTATTCATTAACGTAAACTGTCACGTGAATAACTTTATGTAAAAGTCTTCTCCAATGTTATTTTGTACAACGTCTCTTCAAAAACATAAATTTCTAAACTTTTTTTAGTCTTTTGAATTACTTAAGGATTTGTGAGTGTTAAATTGTATTACTCTCTAAATTAGAAACATTATGCTTCAGTTTAGTATAGATGAGTACCATAAACTCATAAACCCACATCACTGAGGAGAATTTTTGTTTTAAAGGCAGTGCAACATAGTGTAATCTAAAACTATCTCAGCAGCTTAACTCAAAGGGAACAAGACCATTATTAATATTACATTGACCTGAAAATAAACTTTCTCTCCTGCTTCAGATGACGTCACTGGGTTTACAGCCAGATACCGTTGAGGGTATGTCGCGGTTAGCAGCCTTGGCTCAAGAAGCAAAATCAGACATGTCCTCTACCTGAGACTGCCAGACATTACCAACTCTTTAACCTTTTGAAATCTGGTGCTGCAAGGCTGTTTGGTCGTGGAAAAAAGCCAGACACGATCATGTCACGATGAAATGTAAAGTTTTCAAAACTCTGAAGTGCTTTTGTGGCATCTGTACAGTCTAAATTGAGAGAACTTTCAAATACCCTGAAACAATTTAACAGTAACTTTGAACAATTCAAAGGACAAAAAATTTGAGTCCTCTGGGTTATACATATATATTCATTTTATGTAAGTGGATTTCATACCTTTTAGCAAAATGTCCCTTGCTCCCTCCCAGTCCCCTTCCCTGCGCTGGCAACTTGCTTCGGGTAAGTTAGCGTTGGTTCTGCTCATGGCAGATAGGCCTAACACTGTCCCTTTTGGGCGTAGTCTCGTCATTTCTTTGTACATGATGTAATAGTCGCTGAACACATTCTGCTTCAGACGATGAGTTAAGTCACAAAAGCAGACAGTGTAATGCTACACGTGGGCCTACAACTACAACATTTCCTTTCCCGATTCTCACCTCCAACTGGTTAATATTAATATTGAGCACACCAGCTTGGCTCGGTCAGCGGAGCGTCGCTTGAGAGAGAGGGAAAAAAATGACTGCCATTGGTCATTATGCCAACTTCGAATTATGAGAATCCATTTATCGCGTTGATGGCAATCTCAGCTTCAAATTAACTAATCCTTGTAGCTTCAAACCCATTTGAATTTAAGAAAGCCAAAGAGAAGGAAAAAAAACTTACGTCTTGAAAACTTTGATTTATCAAAAATTAGATTCATCTGACTTCAGCTCTGAGGTTTCCACTGTACCTTTGAGGCTGTAGGTTTCATTTTTCATTATAATAGATCTTTCAGTATTTTTAATTTCCACAAAATGCATTGTGCATTACCCATTTTATACATCAGACTCAAAATTATAATATATTGATCAGTTGCAGATGTGATTCATAAGTCAAAGGCTCCTGTATTATAAATTTTACTACTCCCTTACACCACTTTCCTTAAGAAATAAAAGAATCCAGTTTTGCATACTTCTTTGTTCTGTTGAAAACAAGACCCCTCAGCAAATATAATAGGTAGGCTACCTAAGTCATGGTTTATAGAAATAGATAGGGTGAATGTAATAAATACTATTTTAAAGGCTTATGTTTAAGTGAAAATAAAAAAGGACACAAATGGTGTCAAAGGATTAAGGATATTATTATACTAGATGCTATCACAAAAAGTGATAATCAGATTTGTAAAGAATGATGTATAGATCTATACCATATGGAAGTGTCTTCCTCCATTTTTAGTTTATTTTGGGGTTTTTTTATTTACCATCCACCTCTGCATCAATGAATGAAGCTTTATTTTTTGTATGATCCTGCTTTTTAAAAAATTGTATTCATCCTGTTTTTTCATTATATAATAAGGTAAGCATATGCAGGGGCCAGAGTATGTTCTGAGTTTTGAATACGACACTTTTCTTACGTTCTATAGACTATAGGAGTAAGCTTTTCCCATCATCTCTGCCGGACTCATTGTGAACTTACAGAGTTTGGAAAATTCCTTTATCATGTCACATCCCCAACATATCACATTTATTATATTGTTCTACTTTAGTCTATTCCTGACGTCAATGTGCCATGTGGTGATGTTCATTTTCTTCAACGTATTCTGCACACGTGCAAAAGCTGACATTCTGCATTCCTGATAGAACTGAATATCACAGATTCCAGAGAGCAGCAAGGGAAACAATTTTTGTGGTTTATCATTGAAACTCATGGGCTGGGACTCAGAGTTGCTAATCATGTTACTGTATGGAAGTTTTGGATCTTTGTGATTCCGATGGTGTTTTTTTTCAGCAAAAGGTAGCAAAAACTGTTCTTCTTCATTCAGATTTTGCTCAAAAAAAAAAAATACAGTTGTAAATAAAATAATTAACCTAACTCTGGTAATGCAGCAAAAAAAAATTATAAGATGGATTCCATTTGTTCTTGAATAGTACATGTACTTATAAGGTCACGTTTCGATGAACTCATATATTCATTTATTGTTTGTTAGGTATTCACAAAATCTAGAGTTTCCATGAAGCGCCTAAGCATGGAGGGCAGTTGATTTGCTCTGAACTAAATTTAAAAACTTGATTTGGCAATAAAATCAGGGAGGTTCAACCTTTTTGCACTTTTTGAAGTTCAAAGATGACCCAAAAACACAAAAGTCCTAAAACCTATGTAAAACTGTTATACATTGTATATGGCATCTCCAACCTTTCACTTTTAGTCTCAGTTGTACCTATTCATTATCAAAACATGAGGACATTATATTCTTCATAATTTTTAGAGGTTTTTTTGTACTTTTAGGGTATTTTATTTAAATCTGTATCTTTTGTGCATGACTTTTTTCAATTTTAAAATTGTATTTTCTGAAATGTATGAAGTATAATAATAGGTGAACACATTCTCTAAGATAAGGTAACCAATCTCAAGTTAGATGCGACAGTCTATTTCGAGGAGCTCTAGCCTTTTGGAAAGAAGATACTGAAAGTTTAGTGTTTAATTTATGAACCGAAAAGGGAGAAAAAAAAAAGCTCAATGTATATTGGAATTTCAACTTTTAATATTTTTTTAAATGAAGATCATTACCTCCTTGGGTGAGGTTAATGAGAATTTTGGATAGAACCAGTTATTATCTTGAATGGTGTGGTGGCCAAATGGTTACAGTGTTACTCCTAATCCAAGGATCTAGGGCTCAAATCTGGGAGGTGACAGTGGTGTGTTATACCATTTTTCCTCTCCCCACCCAGGTGCAAATTGGGTACCGTATATTCTGCTGGGGAAATAAACCTACGACAGACTAGCGTCCTGTCTAGGAGATAAAATAAAAATCATCTGTTCCGCTTCACGCTACAAAAACTGGGATAAGCTCCAGCTCTATGGGCCTCATTGGCCTTGAAGGAACTTTACTTATCATCTTGAATTGTGAAATATCATGTAGGCCTGCTCTGTGAGTATGAATGTGATAATCCTGTGATGTTTCAGTGGACATAGTTTTGACATAGTTTCAAATTTTGTTTCATGACTAGATTTTACATTAGATTGTGTAATTGGCAAGGCAGCATAGACTCCTTTACTAATACTACTAATAGTGAAGAGAGTCTGAAGTCGATTTCAGTGTTGAGAGACATTTTTGTGTGCAGTAGAAAAGTATTCCTACTGAACTGTTATACCTGCTCTAAAACGTATCCATTGAGCAGTTTAGCAATGAGTCATAGCTCAAAATGCACAATTTATGTTTTGGGCCTTGAAATAACCTGATTTCAAACCACTTGTTATAACCCTATTGTTCTCTGCTATTCTCTTCTATCACATCTGTCTGCACCATTACAACTGATTTTTATTTTATTAGTGTTAAAGCAGTGAGTTATGTGAGCAGTCTTTGTTCAATGTATTTATATAATATATTGCTCGCTGTTTTGAGGGAAATTATATGAATGAATTAAAAGAAAAGCAGGGGGAAAAAAAGCAGTTGTGTTTTTTTCCTTGTTATGTGTAGTGTGAAACTCTTCAAAAAAAAAAAAATAATAAATAAATAAATAAAAGAAATACAATAAAGATTTCTAAATACAAAGGCTTGTCATTCCCGGAAGTTTCAATGTACTTTAGAAAGAGTTCCAAATAGTGTGTGAGCAGTACAGGAAACTGATTACTACGCTACATGTACACTGAATGAAACCTTGTTAACAGACTGAGCTAAGGTGTGTTATCGTGGCTCTATTAATTTTCTTTACAAGATATTTTTGTTTTGGTCACATTTAAAATAGTTGGGATGATGTTTGCAGAAACGAAGTTTAACTAATGAACTTAAAGAATCATAATGTACTGGTACTATATAATGTATTCCCATAAACCGTAATGTAATTTGAGTGTGAAGTAGGGCCCCCACCCTATGATTAAAAAGATGGTAGAGTTAAGTGCTCCATGAAATCTAGCATCCACAGGACTAGCAAGTGGTTGCAAAATTGTAGGCCTATGTCATGTTGTAATGTAGAACATACTATACAGTAAACTTACACATTTTAGATTTTTCTGCTTCACAATCAAGGTTCTGCAAGTGGCAAGAAAATGTTTCATCACTACATTTCTAGAGATGTATAGATATATTCTAGTGTCTTATAAGAGATGGTCCTTTTTTAGTGAAAATAAGAAACACTAAGAGGCAATGGTTCTGATCCCTCACAATCTGCGCCACCATGTGGCAGGTTGTGTGGCGCAGTGGCCGAGTGGTTACAGCGCTGGTCTCCTGATCCAAGGGTCCAGGGTTCAAATCTGGGAGGTGACTGTGTTGTGTCCTTGAGAAAGACACTTTACACTTATTTTTCCCCTCCCCACCCAGGTGTGAATTGGGTACCGGCATATTCTGCTGGGTAAGTAAACCTACGACAGACTAGCATCTTGTCTAGGAGATGAGGTTAATTCATCTGTTCTGCTTCACGCTACCAAGACCGAATAAGCTCCGGCTCTATGGGCCTTGAAGGAACTTTACTCACTTTATGTGACAGGCCAAAGAAAGAGGTGGACAGGATGCACATTCTCCATGATAGTGCCATGCTGTAGACAGACAGGAGGAAAGAGCTTGCTTGCTTAGACTTTAGCATACTTGGACTGCTCCAGTCATTGTTCAATGTGGAAAGGTGAAAAATAGAATAAAACTAATAAATATACTGCAAAGAGTTATGCTACAACAGGTAGAAATGAAATGGAAGACGTACTGTATTGTTAAGCATGGCCAAAGGGCAATCCTGTACATTAAATAAATACATGTACATGTAAATGAAAAACATAGTAGGTTACAATCCAGATTTCAGAACATGGGTGTGTTGACAGTTGAGCCAAGATTGTGTTAATAAGGTTTCGAAGAAAAATGAATTAAATAAAGTATTTGAAAGCGATGCAAAACTCAAAAACAGAAGTAAAATCAATCTTTGGGTGCAGTACACATACTTATTAGAAGAACAAAAAAGATTCTCTAAAGATGTTTTTGTTCTTTTCAAATGACCATAAAGTCATCGATTTTTAATCACCACACAATTTGTGGTTAGCATAATAAATTAATATTCAGGGAACCAACTCCAATATGACACATTTTTTTAAATCTTCAATGAAACATTCATAAAAAGAAAAAAAAAATTTTTTCACCCGTCTCCTTCACTCATTAAGCCTGTCCATCTGTCACTCTTTTTCTCATTTATTTATCTGTACAGTATGAACTCATGAGTCTTTCCAGAAACAGCTGATACTCTGAAACGGCATTCCATGCATTAACCTGGAAGTCCAGGCAGGCGAAACATCTGTCGTTGCATTTCCTCAGCTGTTAATGTGCCTTGAATTCTCTCATTGTTCTTGTTGAAAACTGAATAGGCACTTAGCTTATCATCACGAGGTCCAGTTCGTGTATTAAAGTACACAAAAATCAAAAGGGAAACTGTGAAGTAAACAGCAGCGAAACCAAGTTCAAGAAAAATGCCCCATCCACAAAGCCAAAGCACCACTTTCAAAGTCAATAAACTCCTGTAGACCCACACTGGTGTAACTTCCTCCGTCAAAGTTTCCACTGGAATACTGTCTTCTTCCTTTGTGATAGACGTACTCTGGAGTGGACGATGGTGCAGCTCTACACCACTGGCACTGGAATGGAGATCAGTAGTCTTTCCTTGGAGTTCTTCAGGAGTACCAGGCTGTTTTCTTTCAGTGACCTATAAAGGGAAATAAGATACGGTATTGAAAGATGTAGATCGAATATATTTCAGTAATCATTTTAGCTTTCTGCTTGTCGTTGAGACCTTGGCCAACTTTCCCCTTTACACTGTAATTGAGGCCAGCTAACCTCCATGTACGACCAAATTGTCTATGATCAACCGGCCACTTTGATAATATACTTTCACTTTCACACAAATGACAATGACCATAGAAGAATGTATTATTTTTGAAAATTGAACATGAGTTTAGTGACTGAATGTAGAAGAGTATTAAAGATGGTGGCATCATTTTCTTCAATTTTGTTTCATTTTGAAAAGGTGAAATAACAGAATAAAAAGGGTCACCCATACTTGCCCACCCCTCTCAGCGGCAATCAGGGACAGCCTTGTTCAAAATGCGGGACACTGGCCAATTATCAGGGACATTTTATACATATTGTATTACTAAAAGTATAACTACTATACATCTTCACATTCTTCTTGTGTTTTTCATTTTCCACGTGGCGACTGATATCATCCCTGCCGCCGGACCCGATTGCGATGTCACAAACGCAGATCCCGCAAAAAGCATGGTTTTCCGTCTTCCCTCGCCTCATGAATGACCATGTCTCCTTGTATTTTTCCAGAAAAGCTTGCTGCCTTTTCGTTTTTTTCGCCTTACTTGGTCCGTAGTTGGATTCCGATCGCCATTTTGCATTGGGAAAGGAAGAGGAAGGCAACCATCGCGCATGCGCAGCGCTCGACTTGTCGGATTTCGCTGCTGGCTCTGTCTTCTGCTAGGCCTACAGCCTACAGCAGCTAGTAGCTCATTCAACAGTTGTGCAAGCGCAGCGTTCGACTTGTTGGACTTGGCTCTGTCGTCTGCTACAGCCTGCAGAAGCCAGTAGCTCATTCAGAAGTATGCTCGGCGATTTTTTTTTTCCCGGGACGGTCGGTCAAGATCCGTATTTTCCGGGACTGGGATGACTTTTTACAGGAATCCGGACGAAATACGGATGGCCCGGACGGTGGGCATGTATGTGACATTCAGTAGTGCTAGAAAAGAATAATACCACCAAATAATAAACGAAATTATAATAAATAATAATAGATCTCGGTTTATGTCTCAATCTGATTAAGAAATAATCTAGCGCTCTAAATATTATTATTGGAAGGATTTCAGAACGCAGTCTCATACCCCAAGTAACTAAGGAGGGCTTTCTTTGGTGGGGTAGGATAAAAAAGAGGGGCCTTACCCCTAACCCTAACCCTTACAATACAACCCTTGAATTCTTGCAATGCCACCGCGTTCGGAAAACCTCCCACATTCCACAAGGAGGCAAGAGGACTTAGTATAAAGTAAGTCAACATTCAGCTGATATTATCTTAAATGTGTTTATTTTTATTGAGGGTGGATGAGAAGTCTCTGATCATGTTTCAGATGGAAACAAAGGTCACGATTATCATTAAACGGGGACTAAAAGTTATAGTCATCCATTAACAAAGACTTTCTGAGAGCTTTCTAACTTTCATGCTTTTTCTTTCCTTAGCGCAAATCATCGTCCAAAGCGAAGGAAAAGAAGCTCAAGAAGAAAGAAGTAAGTTTGATTCCTCATTATAATAAATATTTAATTAAGTAGAAAAGTTAAAGCATCTGGCCAGCATTTGAGGAGATAACTTGGAAAAGGTACTAAGTCACAATTAGATAAATAAAAAAAACAGCTATCTCCCATGACGTTTAGAGAGACGCTTTCAGCAGCTCCTGGGCTAAAAATGTTGTCAATCAAAAGAACCTAGATATCTAAGTCAGTGGAATTTGATTGTGAAACAGCGGTAAACTTTCAAAAGGTAATCTATTTTGTGACAATTTCAGGTTTTTTTTGTTGAGAATTTTGTTTTTTTCTGACTTAGTACCGTTTGCAAGTGAACTCCTCATTTATTGATACAACCTTTAGGATCAGATTGAACAAAAAATATTTTGCTGGTTATTATTGTTAGAAAAACATTTTTACTTTAAACTCATCTCAACTTCACATCCGTCGTGTCATTTGTTCTTCAGGTTATAACGGAGCACAATTACAGTCGAGCACTGTTAACTCGAATTCTTTGGGGTGGCTTAATTTTGTTCGAGTTGGCCGAATTTCGAGTAAAATGTGTTACATTAATATTCAAGGGAAATAATAACAGGTGAGGACTCAGATGAGGAACACGTGCACGCAGCATGGCGCACAAACTTGATCTAGGCCAGATTCTAGCTGCAAGGTGAGGGACTCAGATGAGGAACACGTGCACGCAGCATGGCGCACAAACTTGATCTAGGCCAGATTCTAGCTGCAAGGTCCGTACGCGAGTCTTGAAGTCTTGAAAATCAGATGGCTCATTTAAGATTTAAAAAAGTGGAAAAATGGCCATTTTTTTTACTAGAACCATCGGGGGTCTTAAAAAGTATTGAATTTTGCGGTAATCGCCGATAGTGGGCGGTTGGAGTGGCGCTCTGACAGTCATGAAAAGAATCGGCAGAGCTGCGCCTGGTTTTCTGTTGACGAAACCAAATCACGCTCCCGATGGTGGTCTTGAATTTCGTTTTTGCAGTCTTGAAAAGGTCTTGAAAAAGTCTTGAATTTCGTCTTTTCATGTTTGTATTAACCCTGAGGTGCTTCGCATCACA
The DNA here is from genome assembly GCA_039654405.1 of Bullina lineata. Classification (NCBI taxonomy): domain Eukaryota; kingdom Metazoa; phylum Mollusca; class Gastropoda; family Bullinidae; genus Bullina; species Bullina lineata. The sequence goes on along the minus strand of JBDFRD010023325.1, from coordinate 2,711 downwards.
AGGACCAACCCAGAGTTTCAGGTTTCGGCAGCACAGCGCAGCACTGTCTTCTCAAAGCTAGCCTAGTCACTCACCGGCGCAACGGGAAAACTTAAGTGATGATTCTGGGGTTATTTTATGACGGTTTTCCATCGATGGAGAGAAAATTAGTTCAACTTATCCGTTTCTTTGTTTGACTTTACCGTGATAGGAATACAGAGAAAATAGAGGAATAAATTCGGGGCCAAAGGCTTTGTTCAAGATCACCGTGATTTCGACTTAAGTGTATTCGAGATAATCGTGCTCAAGAGAGTGGTCTTGTAATGATAACAATTGGAATCAATGGCGTTTAGTATGTAAAGCCTAATCAATGACAATCTTTTATGTGAATCAATAACAAGTATTCAGAACCATGTTGTGATAGATGGGTTCCGTTTGATGTGACTGACCTTCATCTGAGTTGATCATTATCGCCTTAAAAATTCTACAGCGAGAGCCATTGAAAACTAACTGTTTCAACTGCAAATTATCTTCAAAATGTCTTCAGTAAAAACAAAATGACTTGATAACAATTTATTTTTAAAAATATGTTTAAATTGATGTATTCAATATTCAACTGACGGTGACAGTCTAGCAGACAAGACGAAAATGAAAATGGCGTAAGCTGAAATACAAATTTCCAAAAGAAAAAAACATTTGAAAATAATTGTAGCTCAGAACAGTAACTGTTCAAGGAAGGAACAGGACAAACATGGTCAGAACTGGCAAAGTTATCTCAGGACAGAATGAAGTGGAAATCCCTTGTCTGTGGCCTATACCTTGATAGGGGTGGTGGGCAATGATGCTGATGACAGTAACTGTTATTGCACAGAGGCACGTCCGTTCTATGGGATATTTTTTTTATTGTTACTTCTACTGTGCATTGTGAATTATCTCTTTAATTCATGGAACTTCTTTTAAAGCTCATGTGTGTATTCTCAGGAAAGTGCCAAGCTTTCTGCACTGTGGGCTAAAGTTGATGCAGCAAATAAGGTCAGCTCCTTATATTTAGATATTTCTTTTCATGTTATCATGTATTTCATTCTGAGAATTCAGTCTTAGTTTCAATGAATAATTGTTTAAAAAATGCTATTTTTACTTAAGACATAAAAGATCCTCAGGGGAAAGAAATTGATAAAATTATATCAAGTTACTTAAATCTTAGCAGCTGAGGACTCTGCGAATGTTTTAAACAAGGTACGAAAAAATATTATTGTGATAGTTCTTGTTAATTTTCGTGTATGGCATGAACAAAAGAATCAGTATTTTCATTGTGAAATTTAGAATTGATTGTATGTGGATACTATTCCAGAGCCAATTTTACATTTTTAGACCTTGCATTGTTTAGGAACAATTGTATGTATTGAAAATAGGGGTAATCTGTTGTACGTAATCGAGATTATTATTTAGAAAATTATTTCCTCGTTAGTTACTATGGCCTTTGTGGTCTCATCAAATGTAATGTTTTTGTTTGACAGCTTGAGGATCCTCTTGGTGCTTTTCCTGTGTTCAAGAAATATGAAAGAAATGGGTAGGTTGGCCGACTTCTAGAGCAGGTGTCGTAGCACTCTAGAATCTCCTAAAATCTTCTAGAAGAAAAAATCCTACTAGAATCTCCTAAAATCTCCTACAAATTTTAAATCTCTCCTAAAATCTCCTAAATATTTGGCAGACTTGCCAACTACTGATATACATGTAATCTATTAATTTTCATAGTCAAAATTGCGGACATCGACGATCACTGGGCAGTTGGGCGAGTAATAAGCTTCAGGTTTGTGGGCCTCATTGGCCTTAAAGGAACTCTACTTACTTTTATAGAGAAATATGAGTCGTCATCATCATAGGCTGTTTCAAAGTGTGTGTGACAACAATTTTGTGACCAGAAAGTTCGTTTTTCTTTTTCAGACTTTCCATTACACTTGAAACTAAGCGGGTTCGGGATCTGGATGAGAAGACAGTGGAATGGGCTTATGAGCTAACGAAAAGCAACATGAAAACAATGTAAGTTATTCATCTTAGTATTATGATATATTATCTCACCAAGCTTTCTCAACAATCACCTTCTTCTTTAATTGAGAACAACAGAAACATTCACTACAGCTGCAGATGATGCAGAACTGCACCTGAGAATTGTGAATGTTCTAGAATTTTGATATCACAGAATGTAATACACTTGTAATGGCCCAGTCTCACCAAGAAAATTCGCATGCGAATTGTATAATTATAGAAACTTGTGCGTGCTGAGGTGAATTTTGAGCCCTCAAAGTCAAAACTCGTGTCTAAATCGCGCCTGGGTCCAGAAAAATAAGAGCGGTGTTATTTTTCCCCATTTTGCTAGTGAATTTTTTTGGTGAGACTGAGGCTTAAGTTGAAGTTATTACTTGGTCTTATTAAGTAATAACTCTTTAGTATCACCCACACAAAATACACTGAACACTTATAGAAGTCAAATATTTCTTTTGACTTTCCGTTGATTTAAGGAGAGTGATTCTGTTCTAAGTCATTTTTTTCTTTCGGTCCCTTATTTAAAAAAAATTTTTATAACTATTAAATATAATGATTTTGATCTGAGCAAGTACAAAATTACAATTACTTAGGGGTCATGATTAACTGCGAGGGAAAATTAAGAAATGAGATCAGTCAGAGAATCAAAAAAGCAATGACAGTATACAACCAACTCGGAAAAGCATTTG
>JBDFRD010023104.1:0-15426 GCA_039654405.1 Bullina lineata | reverse complement strand
GAGAGAGAGAGAGAGAGAGAGAGAGAGAGAGAGAGAGAGAGAGAGAGAGAGAGAGAGAGAGAGAGAGAGAGATATTCACATGAGATGGATGTGACAAGACGGAATTCTTGGTGTGTGTGTGTGTGTGAGTGTGTAAAGTGGGTTGGGGAGGGTGACATTGGAATTTTGGTGGACAATGTAAAGTCATCTTTTTTTTCCTGTTGTGGCACTTTATTACCCCTCCCGTTTTAATACATTCATGTACGAATAATAACTTCATCAATACACTGTGATTGCTTTCTTGAAACATGCTTGTCACGACTGGATGACGACACCAGTACTAACGAGTATATCTAGATCTAGATCTAATCAATTTATTTTTCCACTGAAATAGGCTTTTAACCTTTATTCAACACGCATTGGCCTAGTGCTGTACCAGTAAACATTTGAATTCAAAGGTCTCAAACTTGTTATGGGCTTACATGTACTGACGATTCAGAAATTATTTGTCTCGCCCCTAATCTCCACTACACAGGACGTTGAACTTCGTGACCAATAATGCATATTATCAGGGTTACACTACAGGCGCAGTGTCTTATCTCTGTTGGTTTGGCTATAGACTGACAGCATACATTCAGGTCAGCAAGCGTGGGTCTGCCTGTCATGACCTGTCCTTTAAATCGAAAACCTTCAATTACTCATTGTTATTACGTGTCATCAACTTTGCTGTCTTTGTGTTTCTGGTAGAAGAAGAACTGGGTGAATCTTTGTGTTTGGTGGTGGTGGTGGGGGGTCCCTTTAACTTTAATGACAGTATTATTGAATAATGTGCAGTGAGAATCAAACGGCCATAGTGAGAAGTAGCACGGTGGACTCCTAATCCAAGGATTAAGGGTTCGAAAACGGGAGGTGACCGTGTTGTGTCCTTGGGAAAGACACTTTACACATTTTTTCCTCTCCCCACCCCGGTGTGAATTGGGTACCAGCATATTATTCTGCTGGGGAAGTAAGCCGACGACAAACTAGCGTCCTGCCAAGGAGATGATATAAAAGTCATCTGTTCCGCTTCACGCTACCGAAACTGGGACAAGCTCCGGCTCTACAGGCCTCAAAATAAGAACTTTACTTTGCTTTATAGTTATAGTGAGATGACTGAAATGCCATGTCCCAAATGTTACCTAAAAATGTTAACCTTTAAAGCGATAAACTCAAATGGTGTGGCCATACCATGAGATCAGACAAGTTAATTAAAATTCTCCTTCAAGGGACCATCAAAGAAAAGCGATACAGGCAAGCAGAAGAAGTGGACCAGCAAAACGGAGAAGACAAGAAAGGATTTTGCAGACACAAACCCATGCACACAACAGGAGGAAATGCAACAAGCAACAACAGGAGGAAATGCAACATGCTGGTGGCTGAATTCTCTCCAGCGCTGACCTTACATACAACTTGACCCTGAGTGAAGGGACCAAGGCAACGGTCATAATGCTGTGAGTCTCAAATGACATCAATCAATATAATGATGTCATTGAAATAGTTGTCCTGGACTGTATTATTATAAGTAAGTACTGTAGTACATGTACATGTACTTATCTGACGACATAGTTGAAACGATTCTGTTAAATCTTTGAGCTTTTATTTTATACACTTCTTAAACAATACTGACATGACTTGAAAATGCCACTATTTTTCAGGAGAAGAAAGGTTTACTTATTATTCATAGTGAAAGTGACAACTGCCAATAAAATTTCAAGAAATTTTGATGAAAAAAAAACCAAACATTGTGTATCCATCTGACATTTCATTTTGGTTTGCAGAATGGTTTTTTTCCGCCAAAATCAAGTCTCGGCATTTTTGCACAGTACACGTAGGCCTATCATTCTCTTGACTTCCACCGCAAACGTAAACAGTGAAGGAGGGACAGACGGAAGACCAACAAAAAGGCTTGGAACAGCCACAAACAACAATAAGAACTGGAATTATGATTTTTCTTTTATTAAAAAAAAACAACTTTGCTCACATTGCAAAAACTGCATTGTCCAAAAATGATAATAACAAAGAAATCAAGCAAATGTTCAAAATGGAATGATGATGATAATGATGACAAGAACATTCACTACTTCATGTAGCATCTGCCAAGATCATAATGAACATTACTGAAGCAGAAACTTTAAAAAAAAAAAGAAAAAAAAATCCCACTGACTAACAGCCACAATTTGTTTTGGATTGGAAAAATAAAAAAGCTTAAAAATGAAAAAAAAGAAGCGAAAAGCAAAAACACTAATAAAAGACCAAGAATATAATACACTTATAGTTTGGGCATTTAAAAGTATAGACATTGTGTTGTTTTATGTCTATGAATGCACCAGTATAAATAGAGCTTTCTGTAGTAGACTATACGAACAGACCAGATAAATGAAATCTCTTTGTCACAGCCTTTGTAAAAAAATTGACAAAAATTATTTTCCCAACACCGACAATAAAAGCATTAAAAAAAAAAATTACAAAATAACGTAGCTTCAAAGTTGAACTTCACTCCAGTACGTGTTTTTCTTTCCTCAAAGCAAATCTAGTTTTAATTAAACATTTAAAGTGTCTTTCTACAGTATGCAGGGTTCATAGCCAATTTCCATGTGAAAATTGAAGGCTCTTCCCAGGTTTTTTCAGGTGAAGATTTTAGTTTTCAAGGCTACAAAATGAGGATTGTTTTGTGAAATAAACCACAGTGTTTGTCTGTGAACCACACATGTCCGTAAAAACAGACATAAAGTTCCCCACAACGACCGTATATATGTCGTTGGGTTTGAACAAAGGCTAAAGTTCGGGTGTTTCCGTTCACCTTGTTTATTGGGTTTTGTTGGAGTTGTTTTTTTTACGATAGGGAGGGAAGTCTAGCTCTTAATCTTAAGGTTTTTCAAGGTTACTGACTGTTTTTTAAGGGTCTTAAATTGTTTTTAAGGGTTTTCAAGGCCTTGAAAAATGAAGCTGGTTTTTCAAGGTCCACTATGATGAACCCTGAGTATGTTGAAAAAAGCAAATATGTACCGGCATACAACAGGAAAAAAACAACACCTCATTACATTCAAATGAAAAGTGCCTTCTTCTGAACAAAATTTAATCAGTTTTGTAAAGATATTTCTACTGGAAAAGTAGGGGGAGACCAGAATATTCTATACGTTATTTGGCAGAGTGCATGATTTTCCTTTCAGGCCAAAAAGATGAAGTATGAAAAGGAATGAGCATGTAAAAGTGACATCTGTAATGAGAGTGAAGATGTAATGGACCATGAAGATACATATGCAACCTGCATCACATACAGTCACTTGTGGTAACTTTCATCTTTTAATTATCAAAATGGTCTTGACTAAAAAAAATCCAATGCAATAATTTTTGCGAGCAAAAATGTAGCAAAAGAAAAGATTTAAAAAACAAACAAACATATATCCACCCCAATTATTTTTTTAAGTGATCTGTATTGTACAGTGGAAAATAGGCACTGTTGTAAGCACATATTGAAAAGCACATGAAACCAGAAATATGCCCATCAAAAGCAGCCAAGTCAAAGATTACTTTAGAAAATGAAGTGCAGACTTTTCCAGCCACACATTGTTTAAGGCAAGAGAATTCATATAGAACACAATGCTCTTTTTTTTTTTTTTCACTTTACCCACCCTGCCTAATGAAGTATAATTAATCCACTTTCTTGTCTAAAAAAGAAAAACAAAAAAATCATAACATGAATTGCAGGAATTCAAATTCACAACATACACCGATATGACTATGATCAATGGTTATGAGCAATGATCCCATTATTTGATACAAAAAAATTAAAGACAACATGCACGATGAATGGATTCAAGCACTTTCATATCCCTTCTTCGACGAAGTCAATATAACATTATAATAACTTCAAAATACAACATTGACCTGACCTTCCCATGGAATGATTTAACAGTATACCATTGACTGTTTGAGAACAGCCCGTCCAGATCCATTACAGAACAAAAAATGTTAAATAAATAATTACTGCTAAGGCAGCTAAACGGATTTAAAAGGAACGTTTTTCATATAAATGGAACAATTAGCACAAAACATGTTTTGTTGAATCAAAAAGACATAAAATAAACCATTGCTTTTTTGAAAAATCCACTTTCCTGCTTTTACATTCATTATTTGATTTCTTTATGTGTGCAATACACTTACAACTTTAATTTCTTAATAGTCAAACCAAAATAATAATTACTTAAAAAAAAAAAACCTACCAGATAAATCAGTCAAAACAAGACTCACAGGTCTTCACCTTCACTCCTGGGAACCTTCTTTGAACTATTCCTTCCAAACATTCAAAGATATGAAACTACAAGATAACATCACTTCCATTATTGGAAGCCTGAAGACAATTGATGGTAGTTAATGTGTAAATTTATACCATGTATTTCAAACATGAAGGGCTGTACAAAAATAGGTCTCCACTGAAATGAAAGTTTCGCCATTGTAATGAAGTTACAAGCAGCCAAACTATGAATTGCAAGGTACCCTGCACAAGTGTGGGAGATGCAGTATAAAACTATAGGCTCTCTACACGCCTACGCATCATAATTATGTGACATCATACACCATTCGGGCATGATTAGTGATGCACTGGCAAAGTAAGCAGATATGACTAAACAAACTTTGACTAACTTCTGCCTGGGAACTTATGAGTTTTTCCATGCAGAAGCAACCTGACAAATATAAGATGTAACTTTTTGTCCTGCATAATTCTGCTACTGCCACCTGGCAATCACATAAACCTTCAGGGACGTCTTTATCCTGTGACGCAAGAGAAACTTATGATTATCTCTAAACATGCAGCATTGTAACTTTTAAGTATATAATGCAAGTCTTGTATAAAAATGTATTGTGAACTTAGCTACATATGTAAAATGTTCCATCAATTATTTTCATTCAACATAATGCTTGTATGGTTTGCATAAAATGTGTACCAAAAGTGAGAGATCTTGAAACTTAAACTTATCAAATATGTTTTACGTGTCTTAAACAAAACTGAATTGCTTGCGTCAGAAAAGCAGTGAAACGGGCAGGCAGCCAGAAATAACGAGTCTGGTGTAGTCAGGGCCCCACCCTTACTACATACTCATCACCTGTTACCAAAACCAGCTAATCCTGCCTGATAGTGATACTTGCTACTCTCTCATTGATGAAATAATCAGACCTGAGCTTTGATATGAATCACTCTTCTTGCCACCGTATTTATTTACAATTTATCTGCTCAGTTACTGAATCATCACTGCTAATTTTTTGCTTTTATATTTGATAGTAAACTAAAAAATGAAGTATGCAAACTATCATTATACTAACAACTGATGAGAGATAAACTCAATAAATTTTAAGCTTACATTTGCTACTGCTTTGAATAATCCTTCAACTAAAATAAAACAGGATCCATGAAGGAAGAAGTAATTAAATTTGCACAACCCTGACGATGATCAGTCCAAAAAAGAAAAAAAATTAAAATTAATGGCAGCAATGAGAAGTATGTATTAATCAATTTCCTCACTGGTTTTAACCAACCAAAAAGAAACAACTCAGTTCGTTTCACTTGACCAATCAATTCAAACTTCAATGGAAAGCAGGTGATTGTACTTGCAAGTGATCAGAAATATAAATTCACTTGTTCAGAATTAAACACAGCGCCAAAATCCCATAGTTGTGACATTTTAGCAAGCAAAGCATTTTTAAATTAAGTCATTTAAAAAAAAGAAAAACAGCATACAATGTACTAAAATATTGTACAATTAAGACATGCAGTAAAACATGTTCGTTATACATGTACAAAGACATTGACACAAATTTACATATATTTAAGAAGACTAGAATTCAACCCACTTTCTCTCTTCTCACAAAAAGAAGCTTTGTGATCTTGTAAGATTTTGGACACGCAAACAATGTGCACAACAAAACAAAAAAATTAGCGACAGTGAACAAAAAGAAACCTCAGCAGATTTTAGGAAAACGTGTGAAAAATGCAAAGATTCAAATCGTTGGTGGACATAGGTAAATCTGCCATTTTCTCATAACTCAATTTCTTGACCAGTGTTCTTGAATTTCTTAAGCTGTATAAATTTTATATTTTAAAAAATACATAAAATTTTTTAAATATATAAAACTTCAATGTGCTGTGTGAAAGTTCAAACTATTTCTCTTCCTTTCCAAGCAAAATGATAAAAGAGGATCCCAACTAATTTCTTATTATACAATATAATTCTGAGACATTTTTGCAAATATAACAAAGGTGTATCGGTATGTAAGATACTTTTGTCATACATGCCATAAACAAATTCTTTTAATGATTATAAAATTAGTACATTTCAGATATGGGAACAGTGAATGGCTTTTTAGAGTGAGGCAGCCTTTTTCAGCTTCCAAATGACTTTAAGTAATAGGCCCTTATAATTAATTCAATAGCTCTGATTTGTAATCAGCATCATTGTTACAGCTCTCTTAAACCAAGTATTGATGAGATATTCCATTGTTTTGGTATGAAAGGATGGCAGTTAGAAAGAATAAAATTGACTCCTGTCTAAAATAACCCCACTAAATTTCCTAGGAATTTGCAAATAAAGGATTTACATGTATGTCTAAAAAAAAAAAAAAAGTGCACAGCTTTTTAGCACAAAAATCATAAGGCAAAAGCAAAGACAAGTAGAACCAATGTAAAAAAAAAAAAATTTAAATGCTGACACTGCTAATGTTTGATTCCTTTTTATGGAACAGTCCAAATTACATGTAATTAATTTGTTTAAAAAAAAAAAGAGGAGGAGGGGGCATGTTCTACAGGAAAGCCTTCCAAATGGAACAAATACAAGTGGACAAAAAACAAAGCAATGAAACATTTGATTATTTAAAAAGCGTATCTGGATTAAACCTCACAGAAAACCTTTGAATTATGAGTGTAAATTTTTCTGTATGAAGGAAGTCTCACAACCTAAACAATGACAAAAAAAACAACAACAAACAAACAAAGAAACAAACCAATAGAAAATCAAACAAAACAAGCACAAAATATAAACATTTTGATTGCTTACATTTGAGTGATGTATTATCCAACTGGTTGTGTGTTTATCTGTGTTAGTGACTGTTTGCAAGTAAGGATCATGTAAGCATATGAAAAAAAAAAAAAAAAAGGACAAGGTGGGGTGGGAGTAGGGAGGTTGGGGACAACTTGGCATGGCATCATTAAAAGAAAATACCATATGTACAATGTCAATGTGTCATTTTCTTCAGCATATACTTCTAATGGCTATGAACACATGATAAATGAAAAAATAGTTCTTTCAAGAAATTGAAAAAATATACATATAAAGTCAGAAAACCACCGAAATATAAATGAATACAATTTTTCAATCAAATTAATCAACCTTTTATTTATATTGCACATACCACCAACTTTCCATGTGAAAAAAGGTAGAAGAAAAGATATATTTTTTCCTGTACCAATAACAAAAAATAAATAAAGGGGGGCAAAAAAAGGAGGGGGGGGGGGGGAGGAGAGGAGACAAAAAGGAAGAAAAAACAATCGTTTAGAAATCCACCTTTGTGGTATTAGTAGTCACACTTCTTTTCTTAAATTTCTGGTAGGCCTATGCACAAGGAGCATATTTTCTATTTTCTTTCATGTTTTTTCTCAACATTTTTTCACATGGCAAGAACATGTCAACAACATCTTGCAATTCTGAATTGAAGGATAAAAAACTTCAAATGAGGCTGTGATATTTTGGTCAGATACACTCAGGAAATACTGTTTTTCTGGAATTTTAAAAGCACTTAATTATTAGTGGATCCAGATAAGAAATTATAAAGGTAAAGGAAAGCACTAAACAGGCATTTCAAAGCAAATTTTGCTTCACTGGGAACAATTGCTGAAAATAGTTTGGGATAGTTTTACAGCATTTCTCATGTTGAGTTGTCAATCCTTCATCTTTTCCTTCTAAGAAAACACCTTTTACAGGTAGAAATAACTGTTATTTTTACCTCTCTCAATGGACTCACATTAAGGCAAAATGTTGAAACAGCATTCTGATTAGACCAGACAGTTAACTCTCAGTGTGCAAATAAGACTCTTTCAAGATCAGAGCATTTTATGTGCTCATCAAACAATCGTTGTACGAACCCTTAAACATTGAACAAGTATCTTAGCATGACTTTAAACTACAGAGTCAAATTTCATTTGATTTGAGATTAAAAAAAAATATTAAGCTTTACCGGTGTTCAAACTGCATGACTCCAAACATGAATTATAATATTTATAGAATAAAATGAATACATTTCTGCCATTGCAATAACATGAGTCATTGTAATGTTTAATTAATTTTGATCTTTGTGAGTGTGAGCCAAATCAAACATTACAAAGCTAATAACTTTAGGCTACGAGTTAAGCAGTGAGTCATAAGAATAAATGGCTAAACAATTTTTTGGCGATATTCAAATAGGGCAATGGTTAAATGAAAAGAAATTTTCAGTAATCTGTTTTCTTATTTCTTAAACTCTATTTCTAAGATTTACGTACTTTTTTTCTCTGTGCGTGTAAAAAAGAGGTAGAGAATAGATGGGCTTTTCTTTTAGTATAAAAACTGGTGGAATTATGCATTAATATTTGTTCTATGACTTATAACCATGATATTGATGAACTTCCTGCGTAAGTACAACGTAATGTTAAGGGTAAGTTCATATATTCTAAAAATGTTACCATTTCTGTATATTTTACCCGAGAATATACTATCAAGTTACCAAGTTCTGATGATCCGAGAGTAATTAGCATGAAACTGAAGTATTAACAGATGTGGCAATATGAATGGCGACTCACAAAACATATTTACAAATGCTTTCAATTTTTAATATTTGATACTTCATATGATATGCCCTTCGGCCTTGAACAAGCATATAAAATGTACAAGAAATCTTATAGTCACTGACCATTACTAAAAAAAAAAAAAAAAAAAAGAACAAAGCCAGAAGTTAAGATATTGTAAATTGTAAGAAAAAAATATTGCCATTTTTTTGACAGAAATTTTAACTAGACCAACAGTCATGTCTTTTACATATATTTGAAAGTCTGTATTTTTAAATGAATGGACAATTTCTTAAGTGTTTTTGCTTTCTCATATAATGAAACTTTAGATGAAACCATGTTACAATTAATGTTACTTTCCCCCGCACTGCATTTCCATTGAAAAATGACTTCATTTTATTGCAAAAATAATTATTTGGCTGACAATGATATCATAAAAAGGCATAACATATTCAAAGCATATAAAAGCATACAATAAGAATTGTATATATATCATGTTATACTATGGAAGTCAATGTTAAGTTATGTCAGCAAACTGTAGTGTTGAAAGGCCTCAGGTTTTCTGTCCTGTAGTGATTTGAGTAATGAAGTTAAATGTCTTGGTTCTCTCACTGTCATGACATCTGACAGAAGAGAGTGTGTGGAGGTATTGTCTGATCAGGGCAGTTTTGCTACGAAACCGTCGTGCTTGGTAACATAGCTTCCGTCTTGACAACCATCGCTCTCTGCATGGGAGATACAACATGGGGCTGGGTGAGCACACGTATGTCGTTCCTGTGTGCAAACTGTTCTAGAGCCTCACACTTGTTTCTCAATGCATTAAGTTCCATTTTTACCACATTGTTTTCTCGTTGAAGCCTGTCAACTTCTGCCCGAAGCTTATCCTTTTCTGTTTCAAGTTCTTCTTTCTGGGAGATACGTTTTTCCCTGCAGTTTGCAGCATACCCTCGATTTTTCAGGGTTCGCCGTCGTTGCTTCAACTTGCTGACCTCATCGCGGGACAGACCCTTCAGCAAACGATTCAACTCCTTCACAGAAAGAGAGACCAACTCATCATCTGATATGCTGGAGTGGTTTGGGGTCAGAGGAGGACTGGTGCTGGCAGCCCGAGCTGCAGCAGCATTCAACTCCTCTGACTTAACTTGTGACAAGAAGAACTGAGGAAGAAAAAAAGCAATTAATGAATGAATCAGAGATGTCTTATTTTGTCACACAATTTTTTGACGCTTATATATATATATATATGGGAATATTGATTCACCTATCACCATGTTGTTGTTGGCGCACAAGTTCACAAACCTCTCTCCATTATTGTTTGCTGCTGTTGTTGTTCTTTCCAACTTTGGTGTTCACGTTGCCCATCACAATGTTGACATCTTTCTTTGGAAGTTTGTCCATCATATCCTGTAGTTTGTCATAGAGGTTGTCTTTGTCCTCATCAGTAGCGTCATTTGTCAGGGGCATAAACTTGTGAGATGTTCATATTGATTCTTTTCTTCTTTCCCAAGACTTGAGTGTTCAGTTTTTCCCTTGTGTGTGTTTTTGTAACTCTGTTTATTTTTACAGTGGTGTTAACCTTATGTCCAACACCTGACCTGGAGGATCCGGAGGCTCAGTATTGGGAGCCACCACCTGTTTGGTCTTTTAGTCGCCACATACGATCACGCAGACGTACGGTGGAAGCTATTCTTGCGACAACCCTCCCCACAGGGTGGGACGCGAACACACACACACACATACTATGAATGTAATGAGGTAAAAATGTATCCTATAATTAATCTGAGATCATTATCTCCTGTTGTCGTATTCCAACACTTGTAACTTAAGAAGAACTAATATGGGTGTTTTTAGATCAGCTATTGTTTTGAATCAATTTTATGGAAAGTCCACGTCACCTTTATTAAGAAAATAAGTGTAGGCCTTATTGTAATCCATGAAAGAAGTTAGTGGGTATGGTAAGTTGTAGGAGGTTTGATGTTAGATGTAGTCTTCTGTTAACTTTCAAGAGATCATATTAGACTACATTCATGGAAAATCGCTGATATTTTTCTTGCTTTCACAGGGATTCGGCTTCTAAATCTAGATTTCACTGTAACGTATAGGTATAAAAATGACTGATTCTATTATAACGTGCTTGCATCAACCTACAAATTTTACTCGGAGCAGAAGAAAGTAAACTTGTACGGAAGTAGATTTCTCAATACACCTTCCCATCAAGAGGTTTTCAACTAGTCTGCTTGTAAGTGGAATTCCAATTTCATAACACGCCTCTTTTGCCTGTCTGTGAAGGAAAGTCTATCTATAGATCTATCAATTATTCAAATCAATACCAGAAATTTCAATAAATGCAACAGAAGACTTCAAAAATGCAGATACAATTGTCTTTCACTCACCTCTCCGGGTTTCATTATGGCTGGGAATTTCTCTCCAAGTTACCTTAATATTAGATTAAGTAGGCTAGTTCCACAGACACAGGTCTTCTATCTAGATTCGTTCTCTTTGTCGATCTTCTTCTTGATGAATACACTTTAATACGCGTAATCTAGCCTACTTTCTTTCAGTCATGACCAATTGCCTACATAAATATTATGTAAGACTTGATCCAGGTTGTTGTACTTCCTTGATTGTAGATCTACATGTGAATATGTACTTCCTTTTCTTCACAAATAAAGACGTCGAACAATAAATGAAGTTCGGTGAAGATTTAGCAACACAGTTGTTTAGACAAAAATCCACACATCAAAGGTGGCCTACTGCCTGAATATAGACTTAGAAAATCTAGATCTAATGTAAAAACAATTATAGATTTCTAGATCTACAACATTGCGGCTCCTCTATTCTACTCTAATCTTGATTGTCTAGAATGTGTGAAAGGAGAAACGTTCGCAGTCCTCTTCAAATGTACCCTGCTTGGCCCATTTTCAAAGATTCCCACTGGTTGTTATTCAGGTGACTTGAAATACATGGGAAACTGACAATCCGTTTCTGCTGATTCATGATTTCACAGCAGTTCGACACAAAAAATAGGCTAGGCGAAAGCCTGTTGCCGAAAGTCGAAAACATGAACTTCGGCAAATGACTTATGCAACGATTTTGACAGTGTTTCATTTTGTTTGTTTTTTTCCACAAAATTAAGTGTGTCTCCGAACCTTAAAAAGGAAGATAAATGTTGAAAAATGTGTATGCAAGAAATTATTCAGGTCGACCTCATTTTTATTTCTTTTTCAAAGAGGCCCTACTTGCACGATTCGTGTCACCTCACATTGTTTACTTCTTTCTAGAGCGAGGACACGACACGCAATACAGGTGAACTGCGCATGTCTGAACGACCTCGCCATAACCCCGGTTAGACCCGCCCCTTGATGATGACGAAATGCGCCGAAAGCTGCGTCTGCGTGATTTTTGTGAAGTCAGCAACAGACTCTGTACTATCATGTGAGATACTATTTTTAGAAGTACTAAACAAAGACATGAGCAAGCAAATTATTTTGAAACCAGTGACGCCCTGTTCTGAAAGAACAAAGACGAGATCTTTCGTTGTCACGGAAGAAGTTTGGAAGGGGGGATTTTCCTTGTCGATTTATTTTTGCCTGTCTCTTTTTTTTTCGTCTGGTTCAGAATTTTCGGTCACAAAATTGTATTTCATTAGATTAGATAATCTCCCCTGTATGCAAATCTTCTCTCAATGTTTTTAATTCATTTAGATCTAAATAGATTTACCAAAAATTGGTGATTGAACTAAACATTCAATCGTGACCTATTTCTCTGGGCCCAAACACTTACACTACAAATCAACACACGTTCTCACGACTTTCTTACACGAATTATAAGGCCTGGGTCAATATATTACTTTATATTATATAAAAATACATATTAGTACATGTACATAGATCAATGTAGCCTATGACATTTTTTGTCTTACATAATTTGGGATACAGTAAATCTAGATCTAGATCTAGTTTCCAGGGAAAAATAACTCAAATCCTTTTTATACAAAGTGAAAAAGATCGGCACATGAGTCCCGTTTTTATTGAATATAGACTAGCCTGTTCTAGAATCTACCTCTCCCCTTATTTTACTATTATTTTTTTCCCTCTCGAAAAAAATGGCGTTGATTGACTTTATACTATTTTTCATACATTTAAAAAATAAAATATGTGTATCGTTTCATCCCCTTCATGTAGAATCTAAAGCTCATAAATTTAAAACGAGGAGGTTATGACACTTCAAAACAACCGAAGGACAGTTGAAGGCTTCTTCGGCGCCACAGGCCATGGGGCTTGCTGAGGTCATGCGGGATAACGGATCTTCATTCTTTGCGGATGCGTGGCATTCGCCCCCATATTTTTACATCAAAATAAAACAAAAACAGCATTTAACTATCAGTCAACATATTTCATTGTCAATTACCACTTTACAGTTACTTTTATTCTAATATGAGGTAAATCAAATGAAAGTACTAGATTTAGATTTTTGATAAAGCTTTCATTGAAACGAAAACGTAAACAAAGCGAGTTGTGGGAAAATTTGATTCGTCCAATGACACAGAGATCCGCTCCTCACGAGGTCATGCGACCTACTTTCGAGTAAACACATGAAGCGATTTTACAGGATAAAATATTACATCCAAAAGGACAGTAACACAAAATTCAAAACACTTATATTCAATAAAAATGAAACAAAATCGAAAAACGGTAAAGAGATAAGTTATTGCAGCTGCGCAATTCCCATTCATCCATCACCACCTCGTGTCGAAAACAGAACGTAAACAAAGACACGACATGGAGTATCCAGTCATCTTGCTCTTTTTGTTTCAAATTAGACTTACATTAACAAAATTCTCTTACCTTTTTACTCATATTCCGTGCTCCTCAGCGTTTGATATTAGCGTTTGACGTTTCACTTCCTTATGAATTGAAATCCGTTGATAATACGGATGTAGCCACGGAGTTCGTCGTTAAGTTTACTAACACCAGCAGAAATTACGTAGTTTACGCAAATCACTCTGGCTGTAGCTCCGTATGAGTTCGCGCGATACGTGCCAATGTGATGACTCAGCAAAGCACGCTGTGACCACTGCGACGGCGACTGTGCGTGTTCTTTGTTGAGTTCGAAAATTACAACCGAAGCGTTAGAGACGAGGCTCTTTTGCAATATTGATTCATGGAGCATTTTGAACAAAGAAGTTTCGCCGTTGCGTTCGACAACCGCTATTTGATAACGTTGCAATGAAACAGCGCCCAAGTAGAGATTTTCTACAGTGTAAATTGTATGATGAAATGAATCAAATCCCCCCTCCTCCCCCTTTTTTCCTCTCCCATTTTTTTTCTCAGGATTGGTATTTATTATTTTGACGATTTTAATAATAACATTCACGAGTTATCACGTATACATTTACCATAAATGTTATATTATCATGCTTCTTCTTCTTTACATTTTTATGCACATCTAGAGCTAGTTGATGGGCATATATTCCTAATATAAAAATTTTACCATAACAAGATATTATTTCGAAAATAAACAACTTTATATCACAAGAAAGATTCAACTAACTAGATATAGATCATGATATTTATTGGACATATAAAATAAATAATTTTGTTTGTTCAGGTTTTAAACCTTTTTGTGTTGTGAATGTTTTGATCTCGAACTCTGCCTTTTAACTTATAACATAGTGTAGGCCTACTTGTATTTTCTTCTTTTGATGTTTTCTATCTCACAAGTAAATGTAAAAGTCTATTTTCCTCCTTTTATTTTTTAATAAATGTTTTATTCGTGAATGTGCAATAATAGTAGCATCCTCATTTGTTGTTTTTTTTTTAATCCATTATACTCTTTGCGCATTGAGACGGTTAAGTTCTCTCAAATCAAGAGCAAAGAATTCAGCCTCCAAGAAGTATCTGTGTGCCGTAATTGCTGGGACGCGTTCATACAATAATAGACCCATATTATAGTTATACATGTATTATTATTTGATAACCAAACAGGAAGGCGTGTTAACACAAGTTATAGATGGCTCAGATGGGGGAGTTTGACATTTAAAACGTGTGAACTGTATCTTTATAACTGGGACGTGAACAGACTTGTAGGCAAACTGTGGATTCATGAACAAAGAGGATTGGACGTCCACTGCATGAGTCAGGATTCTCACACGTGCGTCGTCGATACGCCGGCTGTGCGAACTCAAACTCAAACCAGCGTAGCCTACTCTCGTGTCTATTGTTCAAAACGGTATTGCGCCCAAGTATCTCACAGTCCACATTTCTCTCTCTCTTTTTTTTTTTTTTTTTGCTCCCTGTTTTGTTTTGTTTTTCAGTGGCAAAAGCGAAATTTGAATGCTTGAAAAAAAAAAAAAATAGCAGGCCTTCTTAAAAAATGAAAGGAGGTAATTCTGAAGTTTTCAATGCTTGCCGCCAGCATTCCATTTACATGTGGATCTAGTTCCGAGAAGACAATTTTGAAAATCAATTCAACTTCTATCTGTACGCCCATTCAGTTGCTATCTGATTTTTTTTTTTCTTACAGTCTGCATCAAAACGGATGAAGCAAGAGAGTATGATTAGTATGAACTAGTAATACATGTAATAAAATATTAA